>PVIH01001422.1:200422-236994 GCA_004025045.1 Sigmodon hispidus
TTTTTTTTTTTTTTTTTTTTTTTTTTTTTTTTTTTTTTTTTTTTTTTTTTTTTTTTTTTTTTTTTTTTTTTTTTTTTTTTTTTTTTTTTTTTTTTTTTTTTTTTTTTTTTTTTTTTTTTTTTTTTTTTTTTTTTTTTTTTTTTTTTTTTTTTTTTTTTTTTTTTTTTTTTACTGGTCCAATCTATTTGGCATTTGAATAGTTTTTGTATTTTGGTAGAAATATCTTTTTTGGGGATTAGGACAATTTTCTTCTCTGATTTTGTTGAAAATATTGTTAGAGTCTTTGAGCTGTTTTTTTTTTTCTCCTTTCTCTGTTTCTATTATTTTTATCTTTGGTCTGTTCAGTGTTCCAGATTTCTTAGATGTTTTGTGTTATGGGATTTTTAGATTTACATTTTCTTTAATGAATGCATTTGTTTCTTCTATTGTGTCTTGAATGCCTCAGATTGTCTCTTCCATCTCTTATATTCTATTGGTAAAGCTTGCCTCTGTGTTTTCTGTTTGAGTTTCTAAATTTTTCATTTTCAGTTTTCCCTCAATTTGGGTTATTTATTGATTCTACTTCCAGTTTCAGATTTTGAAGTGTTTTATTGTTTCATTCATACCCTTCCATTGTTTCTATTTTCATAATTTTCTTTAAAAAATTTGTTTCCTCCCTAAATACCTCTAACATACTTATATCAGGTCTTCTATTTGTGCTTCAAATATGTTGGAATATCCAGGTTTTCTATAGCAAGGTTGTCGGGTTCTAATTGAGACACATTGTCCTGGCTGAATTGATTGTGTTTTTATGCTGATGTCTAGGCATCTGGTATTGGGAAGATTGTAATTCTAGGTGCTGACATCTGGTTTTGTCTTTGGTGGGTAGGTGTTTTGTTCCTTAGTGTCTGTTTCATCTCTGGATTTTAGGAAGATGTGATAGCTGTTTGTTGCCAATCTGAAAATATCCAGGAGTCTTGGAAGGTGTGGTCACTGGGAGTTGCGGGTAAAACATGTTTCTGAGTATTGGGACTTAAGATTTAGGAATGGGGATAGTCTGAGCATAGTTGAAGAGTTTTGTAAGAGGGAGAAAAACTGGGTGCTCCTCCAGGATATGCTTAGTTAGTCCCCTGGGAATGGGGGCATGAATGCCAGAAGGGCACAGCAGAAAATCTACTAAAGAACTGAGGATGAGACTGGGGGCTTGGACTTGGAGGAATGGAGGGAGAGGGGGAAAACCTGCAATCAGCCTACCTGTTTCCCTGGCAGAAATGGCCTGTGGTTTCCCAGGGAGCACTTGCTGAATTTGGGTGGGGGCTGGAATAAAACAATGAATGGGGAGAGAAAGATTCAGAGGGAAATATCTGTGGGATCAGCTGGGGTGGGGGAGGCTGCAGCAGGTGTTCTGTTTCAGAGCTGGCGATGAGATATGGGGAATTGATTTGGAGGCATGAAGGGAGAACTTCAGTTAGTGTCCCTGCTTCCCTGGCTTGAATTGGCTTCTTCATATTTTATCTGATAGTTTGTTAGCAGAGTTGTGAGGGTCAGAACCTGGGTCCTGGAAATTCTAACAACCAAGGGTCAGCCACCTATCCTCAACAAACCAATTAAAGAAACCAGTAAGGAATGTGGCCACACTGGGGAAAGAAGCAAAGAGGCCCATCTTTGATTTGAGATCTTGAGATGAGGCTAACACTTAAAAAGAAGACAAGACGTATTATGTATAATTAAGCAGTCCTGGTCAAGGTGTGACACATGTATGACATGTCTCAGCTCCAGTCTCTCCAGCAAGGTGGTCTGACAAGTTGTCAGAACTGTGGGAAATCTCTTTCCCAATCCTTGTTCCTGAAGGAATGGTTACATGCTGGGCACCAGAAACAGAAGCTCAATGATGCCTTTGTAAAAAGGACCGTAATTGGGTAATATAAGTTGAGATTGCAGCATTGTTCAGCCTAAACTTTGTTGGAAAAAAAAAAAAACCAAGTTGGATTTCTGCCAAGGTGGAAGAGAATTCAGAAACAATAGAACATGTACCTTCTTTCCTCTGCCTTTGTTTTTGTTACTAGATAATCTGCTCTACTCCTTTCTAGGCAAATATTTACTTGTACTTGAAATGTTTTTAGGTTCTTAATACAACAGATAAAAAGCATCACTTTAGTCCCCCTTCTCCCCCTCCACCCCCCCCATCAATGAGCTCATCTCTTCTGAACAGGAGTCAGTAGAGTAGTATCACATGGACTTAGACCTTGACCAGAGCTGAATTCTTCCCTTAGGACAAACATCTCCAAGACTTCTTTTAAAACCTCTGGGGAGAAGGATTAGGGCTGCTTTGGTGGACTCTATAGGAAAAAACTTATCAGTGCTGCAGACCTGTTCATTTGTTTGTTTTGCTTTTCGAACAAAGGTTTCTCTATGTAAATACCCTAGCCGTCCTGGAACTCATTCTGTAGCCCTTACTGACCTCTATTTCACAGAGATCCACCTGCCTCTGCCTCCCTAGTGCTGAGATTAAAGGAAAGTGTCAAGCATACTCCCCAGTGAGTGAAAGAATGAATGAGCCGAGTGATCCATGCTTGGAATGGAGATAGGGCAGGGGAGGGAGGTATCTGAATCAGGTAGTGTTAGGTTCTCGTTCTCTAGGGCAAGCAGCTTGGGGGCAGAGGAAAGATCATTGAGCTTTTGTTGAATTAGCCAACTAGAGCTGGCTTTCAGCAGTTGTGTGACTGGACTCCGTATGGCTCTGTAGGTGTACAAGTCTATGCTAGTCACTTCTCATCATTATGACAAAGCTAAGAAAACAGCTTAAGGGAGGCAGAATTATTTTGACACACCAGCCTAGGGCCTAGCCTTCAATATGTAAATCCTTTAAAGAAGAAGTATTTATTTTTATTTTATATTTATGGGTGTTTTGCCTGCAGGTATGTCTGTACACTATATTCAGTGTCCTTGGAGGCCAGAAGTGGGCTTTGGATGCTCAGGAAGTGGAATTACAGGCAGTTGTGAGCAACCATGTGGGTCCTGGGACCAAACTCAGGTCTTCTGCTAGGGTACCAAGTGTTTTTTATCACTGGTCTGGCTCTCCAGTCTCAACACATGAATTTGTGTTTCATATCTCAACCATATCAAAAATCTTTGGTTTTTTTCAATTTTAATTTTTTATTGTATTTATTTATTCATTATAGTGTGTGTTTGTATGTGTGTATGCGTGCATGGATGTGTGTGTGTTGAAAACCAACTTTTAGAAGTTATTTTTCTTCTACTGTGTGGGCCCCAGGGATTGAATTATTTAGCACTCTAGCCAGCCACCTACCTTTCTTAGACATGAAGACAATGATCCTCACCTTTCACACTAGTGAAAGAAGTTTTAGAAGGAACTAGAGGAAAGTGTCACTGAAGCATTGAGAGCTGTGAAGTCAGATACCAAGATCGTGGTTTATTTCAGAGCTGGAGGACAGCCAACCTGTGACCCTGCATACCCAGAAAGTGGGCAGTCCAGGGCCCCTCCCAGACAGACAGGCCAGATGTGAACTGACAGAAATCAGCTAGATTTGTGGTACCAAACCATAGTCCATGGTGATACTATCAGAGGGAGGGGTGGATAATTACATGCTTGATGGACCTTTTATGATAAAATGAAGATGGGCTGAAGAATGTATGACTAGGGTTGTTATGATGGGGAACCAACTTTCTTTTTTTTTTTTGATGATAAATTATAAAATTTATTGTAAAATAATTCCTTGATATACATATAATCTTACCAACTATTAAAGCCAGCTCTCCAGCCCCCACCTTTCTTCCTTCCTTCCTTTTTTTTTTTTTTTTTTTTTTTTTTGGTTTTTCAAGACAGGGTTTCTCAGCCCTAGCCATCCTGGAACTAGTTCTGTAGACTAGGCTAGTCTCAAACTCACAGAAATCCACCTGCCTCTGCCTCCCGAGTGCTGGACTAAAGGCATGAGTCACCACTGTGGGGGCCTAAAGTTTAATCTTGGTAATCAGTGTCTGTACCTGGTGCTATCTTATGGGATGATGTCTGCCTCTTCCTTGAGGTTCAAATGCCCTACCTTGTACTAGGGAAAAGGAGAGGCTCTGGGGAGGGTTATCTCAGTGAATGTTTCTGGTTCTGTGGACTTGCAAGGAAACAAAGGGAGACTCACCTAGCAGAAGAACATGGGGGGTACCCCTGTGTTTCAACATAGGCCAATCAACAAACTTGAATTTGACACTCAAATTCAACTTAGACACACACTCTCTGTCTCTCTATCTCTCTCTGTCTCTCTCTCTCACACACACACACAGACAGACATACACACACAGACACAGACACAGACACAGACACACACACACACACACACACACACACACACACACACACACACACAAACACACACAAAGTAAACCCAGCTCCAGAAACATCTAAGACTCAACCTTGGTGAACACTGGAAACATAGAAACTAATGATATTTCAGCAGTCACAGGGAAAAGCTATTGGTTAAGACAGCTGGAGAGATGGAGAGCTTTTAGTCCTCTGGCCTCGAAGAAATTTAGTCAAATCATAGGTGGCTGAAATCTGTCTAAAAAAGTGAGAGGGCAAAGAATTTCAGATAAGCCTTCATTAAACAATAAGGTGTGTGTGTGTGTTTGTGTGTGTGCGGAGGGGCTTTCTCAAAACTTCTAGCACTGTGGTGAAAGTAAGCCACCCACTGGTTTGATCCTCACAATGAAAGTACAACCTGGGGGACGAGATGAAGAGATGGGGAGAAGAGAGAGTGACACTGGAAGGGGCAGGAGGGGGAAGGGAGTCTGAACAAGGGGATGCATGGATAAAAAATATGATTTTATTCATGATAAAAAAAAGAATGTACAACCAGTTCTTCCAGCAGGCTATAAGCAATGATTGTCTTCTGTGTGTGTTTTAGCCTGGTTTCTATGCCTATAACAGACGCCAGAGGCGAGTACCTTGGTAATTTATAAAAAACAGAAATTTATATGGCTCCACGACTTTTTAATCTGGGGGGAGTTTCGAGGCAGAAGGGCTAGTGAGCTCAAGCAAGAGAGAGACAGAGTGAGCAAGAGAGGGGAAGGGGTCAGAACACATAAGAATTTAACAGGAAATCATTTCCATGATCTTAGTGTGACACTGATGATTAATCTCCATTATCAACTGGATTGAATTAAGAAACTCCTAGGGGATTAGGATCCTGAACCCACCTCTGGTGCTGTCTGAGAAAGCATTTTAAAATGAGTAGATCACAAGGACTTTGAGTTAATGAATCCTCAGTGGGTTAAGCTATGAAAGTCTTGAAGGGTGGGTAATACAGTTTTGTAGGACGAAGACTAACTGAGGGCTTGAACTTGGGGCTGTATTTTGGGTATGGTTTCTTGCTCTGAGCCCTTTCTTCTGCTTCCTGGCCACCATGATATAAGTGGTCCGCCCCACCCTCCCTATCATGGTGGACTGACACCTCCAAAAATTTTTTTGGGTCTAAATCAAAGTATTTTCTCCTTTCTTAAATTGTCATGTCTGAATTGGTGATGATCATTTATTAATGAGTCTTGAGAACAGAACCTTTAGGACTCAAATTCCATTTAGAGGCCTCACTTTCCAACCCTCTTACAGTAATAGTTTGGATAGGACATTAAAACTATAGCTCCCCCCCATATCTACCACTGCTCCCTCTTCCTCCCCTCCCCCCAGTCCTCCCTCAGACCCCCCTCATCCTATCCCCATATCCTTTCCCCAAGGAAGGCAAGGAGTCAGTTCAGTTTGATATGTCCAGTTGAGGTAGGTCCAAGTCCCTCATGTCAGTATTAAGGCTGGGTTAGGTATTCCTCTTTGAAGGGTTTAGTTCCTTTCTCTGAAGGTTCTTCAACAATTGTTTCTGAGTCAGTGAGCTCCCAATAGCTCCAGTCAGCAGTTTCTGTGGGTCTCCTTCCAATGATCCTGATCCCTTTACTCATATATTCTCTACTCTCTCTCTTCAGCTGGACTGGGAGCTCGACCTGGTGCTTAGCTGTGGATCTTTGCTTCTGCCTCTATCTATTGCTGGATGAAGTAAAACCACAGCTTTGTACAGGAGAGATATTAAGCCTCAGAAGCAGGCACTATATGCCATCACACACAGATTTCAGAGCTTCAATGGAAACACAAGCAAGTTTTGAGCTTCTTTCTAAGATCAGCATGGGTTACAACTGCACCTGTCAGTCATATGCAGGAAAAAAATCTCAGCATTGTTGCCTCTGCCCTTGTTTAACCTATGTGTTCAGGTCAACTGGAATTACTCCATAAGGCACAGTCAGAGGAAACAGGATTATTAAAAATTAAAAAATATTTTTCTAAGAAAAGCAAATAAACTTTATTAATGATAAATACACTAACTAGTCTACTTTTCAAAAAGTATTTTTGAAGTATGTAAAATTGGGAACATAAAGTAGAAACTATTGGGATTGACCAACAGGCAAGGAAATGAATAGGAAAACCTGAACAGAACAACTCTCACTAGTAAATGATAAATTATCCTAATTGTCTGAAGAAAATTTTAAATTAAAAAAATCAGTGATTGTGAAGGAAGTTGAGACAATTATATATTATTTTCATATGCATTAATAACAGTGAATTGTTTGTCTTGTGCTGTAAGTTATATGAGAAACACAGAGATAATCACTGCTTTTTTCATAGTAACTTTGTTAGGTTTATTAAGGAGGGGGAGGGGAGAGAAGAGAGGAGAGAAATAGTTGGACAGGGGGCAGAGAGAAAGAGAAAGTCTCCCACGTGGTTGGTGATTTTAAAGGGTAGGCACGCCTATGTCAGAGGCTTTGGAGCCCCTGCAGGCAGGGGTGTGGCCACAGCAATGTGACAACCTTACAAACTTACCACAGGATGGATGTTAGGGAATGGAGTGATGTGAACCGGTGCTTTGCCGTCCAGGGGTTAGGAAGCTTCATGCTGAACAACAGAAGCAGCAAGCTTTTGTGGATTCTCTGAGTGGGCTAAAGTTTGGTAGAGTTAACTACTGGTAATGAGCACAGTCTCAAAAGATGTTTGTGTCTTGTGAGCTAGCATTCTGGCCTTGGGCTTTGTAGGTTAACAGGTGGTGATTGAATCTAATAACTGCTGAATGACTCATTATTTTGCATAAATAGCCTGACGTCATGAATTGCTCTGGACAAGGTCCTAGAGTTATAAGGCACATTAGGTGCTTGGGCTTGGGAGAAGGTATAGAAACGGTGTAGGAGAAATACACACCAGCTCCAACAAGTTAGTCCTGCCTTATTGTATGTAGCCTTGGCCAAACCAACTTAAATATTCAATATACGGAGCTGGGAGGAATCCAACCCAACAGTCAAGATGTGATGGGGCTGATATAATGTGAATACATAGATGCTGAGCCTTTCATTCCAATTTAGTCATTTATTGGGTAGCTTAGGCTCCAATGATGGGTTACTGTTACGGACAAAGGCAGCCTTTAAGTGTCTGCAAAGTAGCCTGGGGACTGTTACCAGATCCAGGACTTAAAAGTGGCCACTACAGCAAAGGTAGTGGGAAGCTCAGTGAGGAGACCTCCGTACTTAGTGGTTTTAAGTTACCTAAGAGTAGGGGGCTGGAGAGATGGCTTAGAGGTTAAGAGCACTGACTATTCTTCCAGAGGTCCTGAGTTCAATTCCCAGCAACCACATGTTGGCTCACAGCCATCTATTATGACATCTGGTACCCTCTTCTGTATACTGTATACATAATAAATAAATAAAAAGAATTATTTAAGGGGCTAGAGAGATGGCTCAGCGGTTAAGAGCATCCTCTGCTCTTCCAGAGGACCCGGGTTCGATTCCCAGCACCCACATGGCAGCTAACAACTGTCTGTAGTTCCAGTTCCAGGCAAAACACCAAGGCAAATAAATAAATAATAAATAAATAAAGTTTTTTAAAAAAAATTACCTAAGAGTATATGAAGCTTGAGGGCTTCAGATAACACCGAGAGAGATTCATTATGGAAGAAGTGTAATTTTGCTCTGATATACTACTTCTTGATGTCTGAGTTGAGTCTACAGATCTGCTGATAATGTATTATGGGAATTTCCCCATCCGTCACAACTGTCTCTCTGTTCTTTGTGTGTTTATCCCAGTCTAGTCACAAGGATTGCCTAGTCAGTCAGCACTTTGATGTTATGGCCTAATTTGGAGTTTTATGGCAAAGCAGTCAAAAGCATGCTTTCAGTGAAGGTTCCAGAGTGTTCCATTTGTCCCCTTGCTGTGGTCCTTACTTGTATCATGTGTGGGACTTAAATAGGACACATACAAGTTTTTAACTTTTTTAAAAAAGTTTTTCTGATGCTTGTATGAAGTAAGAAATTTGTGAGAGAAAAGTCAGGAAAGCCTCTCACTAAAGTTTGACTTTAGAGGATATTTGTGGATTATTTAATTGTATTTACCAAATTTTTATTTGACACCAACCTTGCTCTAGGCATCCCAGTAGTCCATTGGAATAAAATGATAAATGCCTTGTTCATTATTGTTAATTTTTTTTTAAAAAAGATTTATTTATTATGTATACAGTATACAGAAGAGGACACCAGACATCATTCATCATAGATGGCTGTGAGCCACCACGTGGCTGCTGGGAACTGAACCCAGGACCTCCTGTCAGCACTCCCAACCTCTGAGCCATCCCTCCAGCCCCATTTTGGAAGAAACTGTTCTTGGTTTAGGATGCTAAAATAGTTTTGCTCTATGTGCCCTCTGGTGGCCAGAAGAAGAAAACACCGCATTCATGGTTTACTTGGTGGATCTTCTCAGCATCAAGAGGTTAATGCCAAAGAACAAAAAGGTTTAGGTTACTCAGATCCTTTCTCATTAAAACCAGCGGTCACTCTCCACATTGTATTACCTGTCACTCTATGTGTCAAAGAATGTGAACTAAGTAAAAGAAATACTACACCCGCTCTCTCTCTCTCTCTCATATCAGAATGACAATTTATAAAAGCTTCCCTGCCTCTATCCTCTGCCTAGCCCCCTCTCTACTGTATCTCTATCTTCCATATGCAGTAGGACAGACAGTACACGTGTGTTCATGGGTGTCATGGAGGAACCACATAAAGGAAAGTACCGCCCTTTTCAGTGCTCGGTGGATGGAAACACAGCAGAGCAGCTAACAGTTTTCGGAGCAGGAGTCTTCTGAGTTAGCCCAGGCTACCACTGGACACACAGTGAACCCTCCTCGCCAAACTTGAGATCAGCATTGTTTTCCTTGAGTTTGGAAATATTTCTGTGCTGCTCTTAGGAGAAAGGACAATAATTATATCCCACGCAGCTCTGTGATGACTTTTTTGATATGTCCACTTAGGCTGCTACCTGTCAACAAGACACCCATGTGGGAGTTGCTGAGAAAGAATTTTGTGAATGTTACTAAAATCCCTAACCTTCAGGTACAGGCCATTTTGGACTGTCTGGGTTGGCTTGGCTTGATTCATTGTCTTCAAAGTCAGGACTGAGGTTCCCCTTGTGGGGAGGGTTAGGTATGAAGTCATCTGTTAGTGTGTTTGCCCACCAGGCTTGAAGCACAAACCAGGCATTTTGGTTCTTGGATTGTGGATTGTTTAGAAAGAATTAAAGGTAGTACCATATTGAGGGTGGTGTGTCACTAAGTGTGGACTTTGATTTCAAAAGCCCACTTTGGTGGTTTGAATAAGAAAGGCCTATAATCCCAGCACACTGGAGATGGAGGCAGGAGGATCACCTACTCAGGATCATCCTTTCTTACCTCATCCTTTACTTTGTCTCAAAAGGAGTCAGGAAGAAAGAGAGATACACACAGAGAGAGGGCTTCCAGTGGAGAACAACTCTAGCCCTGGATTCTGGTGTTCCATTGGAGTTTCCCTCCTGATTGCCAGTGCTGTGGATGCTTTGTCAGCCCTGACAAATGTGTTAGCTGTTTCTGAATAAATCATTTGCTAAAGCTATTGTTAAAAAGAATACTACAAACTGCACCAGTAGCTAAATAGCAGAGATTTATTGTCTCACATGTCTGGAGAATAGAGGTCCAAGGTCAGTGTGTCAGCAAGTTGATTCTTTGTGAGGGTTAAAATGCTTCTCAGTGTGTTCCATGCCTCCTCCTTGCTTCACTAGGTCGCTGTCAGTTGCTGGTGTCTCTGATGTTTGTCTTTACTTTAATATGGCATTCCTCTTTGTATGTCTCTCTCTGAATCCAAAGTTCCAAATTTTATGAGGATGTATGTTTTATAGCATTGGCATACTCCAATGACCTCATTTTAAGCCAATTACTTCTACAAAGAGTGTATCTCCAAATATAAAGGTCATCTTCTGTGGTACTGCACTTTAGGATTCCAGCACATTTTAAAAGACATTAATTTATCCCAGCTCTTACTGAGCCTGAGTATCCACTTAGTCAAATTTCTCAAAGTAGCTTACCAGAACACTTCCATTGCTCCAGGTGGCACATCCCATTTCTCCCGAAGCACTGAACCATCCTCTGATATGGAGGCATTGAATTCTGAGTATAAACACAATGCAATTGCTTGGCTCATGTGTCAAGTCTGATACACCAGAAAATGATTTATGGTGATCTTATCAGAATTGTGGAGACACCTCAATAAACCGGGTTACATGGGTCTCTTAGAAAACTGGAATATTTTAACTTCAATCTAGTTTCCCCTTCAGCAGCTGTTTAAAGGTCTAACCAAAATGGAAAGCTGGAGAAACAGATAACTGGCCCTTTGGGTTCCCCATGCACAATAAGAATCAAGAGTGGGGAGATATGGAGGTTGGGCAGCACAGGTATTGAGGCCTTGCGCTGGGTGAAGTTGCTTATAATCTTTTCCCTGGGTATGTGTTCCACATTTGCACATAACCAAGCAAATCTTCTTTGATTTAACCCTCCTTTTCACTCTGTTACATTTCCTGTGCTTTTTCTTAGCTGCTGTAGGAGTTGAACATCGGGCCTCATGCGTTCTAAGAAGATATCCTACCACTGATCATAGCTCCCCACTCCACTTTGATGCATGAATTATTTTCTCACCATAAGACTGGAAATAATGAGTCTTAGATAAAATTCCCAAGACCATGCACTTACTTCTAGAAAGGACTAACCAAGGTTCAGACATGCAGTCTAATTTCATTGTTTGTAGTCCCCATATATAAACTTGGTTAATCACTGAAGTTTATTTGTAACCTGTGATGATTTAAATGAGAATGAGTCATATGTTTGAATATTTGGTTCTTAGGTTGTGGATTGTTTAGAAAGAACTAGAGGTAGTACCATATTGGGGGTGGTGTGTCACTAAGGGTGGACTTTGATTTCAAAAGCCCACTCTGGTGGTTTGAATAAGAAAGGTCCCATAGGCTCGCATATTAAAATGCTTGGTCACTAGGGAGTGGAACTGTTGGAGAAGATTAAGAGGTGTGGCTTTGTTGGAGGAGATGTGTCACTGGGTTTCAAAATGCCACAGCAGAACTAGTCTCTCTCTCTGCCTGCTGTCTTTGGAAAGCTCTCAGCTACTGCTCCAGTGCCATGCTTGTCTGCTTCCTGCCATGATCATAATGGACAAACCACCTTAAACTATAAGCAAGTCCCCAATTAAACACTTTATTTTATAATAATTGCCTAAGTCATGTTATCTCTTCACAGCAATAAAACATTAACTAAGACACTCCCCAGGCCCAATCATGCTCTTTTTCTACCATGTGCTTCTGGATCAGGTGTAAGTGCTCAGCTATCACTCTGATAGCTCATGCAATGCTCATGGCCTGCATGCCACCATGTTTCCCATCATGATGATCATATACTAACCCTCTGAAATGAAAGCAAGCCCTCATTTAAATTTTTTTTTTTATAAGTTGGCTTGGTCATGTGTCTCTTCACATTAGAATAGTAACTAAGACAACACCCAGGCAATACTCATGGTGTTTTTGTTAACACCTGAGGTGGAACAAGGCAAAGTCTGCCACTGACTCCTACCTTTTTATTTAGATTTATTTATTTTATTTTATATGTATAAATGTTTCACTTCTATATATGTGTATATGTACTGTGGATCTGCCTGATACCCATGGAAGCCATAAGAGGGTGCTAGACACTCTGAAACCAGAATTACAGACGATTACAAGCTGCTCTGAGTACTGGGAATTGAATCTGGGCCCTCTCCAAGAGTAGAAAGTGTTTTAAACTCCATTTCTTCAGTTAATCATTTTACCTTCTTCTGCCAGCTTCAATGCTATAAACAAAAGTTCTTGTCACAGTTTATTTATTGTCTTGACCTTTTGCTGTTCTTTGTGTATGTGCCTTTGTTTTGTTGTGCTTTGTTTGTGTGTTTGTACTTTTTTTTTTAAAAAATTATTTATTTATTATGTATACAGTGTACAGAAGAGGGTACCAGATGTCATCATTGATGGTTGTGAGCCACCATGTGTTTGCTGGGAATTAAACACAGGTCCTCTGGAAGAACAGTCAGTGGTCTTAACCTCTGAGCCATCTCTCCAGCCCCATGTGTTTGTACTTTTTTAAATTGATGATTTAGTTGCTTAATATAGCTCCTAAGTATAGGGTTGAAGTGCCTCTTGTGCAAGAAGAAGACCATAATATATCTCACATTGAACATATATGAACTTGAGGCAGGCAAGAAGGCTCATCTGGTAAAGGTGTTGGCTGCCAGACCTGATGGCCTGATTTCAAGTCCTGGGACCTACATGGTTGTAAAAGAGAATGTGCTGCCTCTGACCTCAAAATGCCTGCTGTGACATGTGTATGTACAGGTAGGTACATACACACACAGGCACACACACACACACACACACACACACACACACCAGACACAGGCACACACACACACACACAAACACACACACACACACACACACACACACACACACACACACACAGAGGCACACACTCACTAAAAAAAGATAAAAATGGATGATACAGACATGGCTGTACAAGCCTGTGTAATCCCACCATTTAAGAGGTGGAGGCAGGAAGATAGTTGGGTCTACGGTTGTATTGAGTTCCAGGCCAGTCTCAAAACAAAGACAAAACAAAATATATGTGTTAGATAAGCTTCTTTTATAGTGCCATTCTTCATGAATTTAGTGTTAGTGAGTAAAAATACAAGCTAAATAAGGTGGATTTAATGAATCTTATATACTGACTAGCTGTTACACATGCCAGACGTTTGTAAAACCTAACCAAATCTATTCCTAGGAACATCAAATAGTATACTCTCCCATATTCAGCATTCGTGATGACTTTATAGAATGAAATTGCCGTAAAGAGCATCATCAGTACCCATGTTCTACTGCTCAGATTGCTCTTTACTTCCATGATCTAAGGATTAGAGCTGGGAACCTGAGAGCAAATGCCTCCAACTTCTTACCTGATCTAGAAATGAAGGAGACTTCAGCCTGGAAGCCCCTGGACATGTCATTCTCATTTTATTGGAAGCTGATGAGCATCACACTGGAGGTACTCAGCACAGGGCTGGATACCACACAGCCACACAGGCAAGCTGTGAAACCCCATGCAGGTAAGGGTAGCCAAGTGAATAGATATATCATCAGATGAAGATAATAAAACAGGTATGTGTTAGATAGTTGTTGACAAGCTTTGCTGACAAATACCACAATTCATTTTCAACAAAGGGACTTGTGTTTTTAGAATGTATTTTGACCTCACCAGCATTTCAGGTTTGTCTCATCTGCTGAATACTCCCAAAGTGCTGCTAAGAAAATTGCCTCTAGCTACAAGACTTACTAAACAATTTTTTTGAGGTGCCAGGGCTAGGGATGCATACTAGGCAAGCACTCCACCACAGAGCGTCTTCCCTAGCCTATGAAGCTTCTCTTTCTGATTCCTCTTCATTTGGGTCTTTTCCATTTTGATTCAAATAATTCTTTGGTTCTTGCTTTTTTCTCCTGTACACAAAAGCAGGAGTGGTGGAGACATCATAGGGACAGATAGAGGAGGTTCAAGGAGCACAAGACAATTAAGACAAATTCTTAAATTCCTCATCTCAAGACCAGATCCAAAGTCAACCAGGGGAAGCCAGGGCTTCAGGGAAATACAAACCTATTTCCTTCTCCCTCTCCACATCACTGTGTACAGTCACATAGTCTAAAGTGCAGTCTCCATTTTCTTCTATTTCTAGGCTCTGAATCGACAGCTGAGAAGACTCTCGGTTTCATCTAGAGAAGCTCAAGGAGTGAGCAAATAACTCTAGGTCATTCACCTTGTTCTGGAGGAGTGAGTGGTTCTCAACCAATAGGTCATAACCTTGAATTTCCAGTTCACTTGGCTCAAAGCTTAAGGGAGTTGTATCTCACAAGGTAAGTTGTTGGACCTGGGAAGATGTATCTGTTTTCTCATCATATTTGCTGTCTGTTGCTATCAGTGCCTCACTGACAGTTACACATGGATTGAGAGCTACTACCAAACAAAGTGTTGACTGGAAGCTACAGGGGGCACCCGCAAAAGGAGCTAAGAATCAGAGCAGTGAACTTGGAGAATTCGTGTTTCTAAGCAGAAATCTTAGTGAACGGTAGAGACAGTTGCTTTTGAGTTCTGAGCTGAAATATAAGCCCCAGCAGTTTCCTAATAACAAATCGTGACAGCTCTCGACCCACAGTTTCTGTGATCCTGATGTTAAATGGGAGCAGGCTTCATTTCTCTCTCTCCTTGTGCACGATACTTTTGTGTTATCTCAGAAATGTGTCAGATACTGTCTGCATTCCATTACCTTCCTCTCTCTGCATTGGTTTCTTATGGGATTCTTGTTTGTGTTGGTCAGAGGGAGGGGAAGCACACAGACAAAGGAAGGACTGGAAGGGGAGGGCAAGAAAACTGTGGGTTGTGACTTCATATGGAGGGGATGAAGGAATTGTGAACAATTTGGCATCAGTAAATCTTTTTAAAGGAGCAATGACCAAAATGTAACTCAAACACAGTATGAACCCACAGTGTGAATCTGGCCTGTATTGCATCATGTGACTATACTTGGTTCTGAACACATAACATGTGTTATGTGTCGACACTAATCATGAGATTGTATAATGCAACACCTGTGAATGCTGCACGAAATACCATGACTCAGATGCAAGCCCAGTGCCCAGGAGTTTTTGCTGTACACACAAAGTTTCCTGCTTTTATAGAAACATAACAGCTTTATTACAAAAAACAGAGATTCACATATTTCCCTATCATTATTCCTCGGCATGGATCAAATCACCAGATTTTAAGACAAGATTGTGTTAAAATATTTGATTTTTAGAACTTCTGTTTGAGTTGCCGGCAGCAATATTTTTAAAAAGAAATTTGGCTTGGGATTTAGACAAAATTTTAATTTCTGAAAGAAACCTAAACATACTTCAAAGTCAAAACACTGGGCCAATTCTGGAAATCATTGCACATGCTCCCTCTGTCCTGACCTCTGACTGTATTTGATGTTGCAGATTCTATGAATCCCAGCTTCTCATACACTCAATGGTTCAGGTCTATTATTCTGCCTTATTTTTAAGGGTGTGTGTGTGGTTTTCGGACGGGACAGTTAATTCTTAGTTCTGATTCTCTCTGGATTCTAACTTTGGTGATAAACCCAAACTAATGCCAACATCTGTTTATTTATTTGGTCTGCTTTGTGTTTTAAAGGCTTCATTTTTTTCTTTCCAATCTGTCAGAAGACCTCATCAGTTGATCTCAGGCCCCTCTCCTCCTCAGGTACAGTTGGACACAATAACAATGCTGTGGTTAACTGTACATAAGATGGCAATCTTCTTGATTATACTGCCTAGTGATGTGCTTATCTTTGTTTAGGTAAATATTCTTTATAATATCATGGTCCGAATATGAAATCTCCCCAATATGTTGACATATTTGAATACTTGGACCTCAGGTGATGTTGATGTGTTGAAAGGTTGTGAAACCTTGAGGAGGTGGAGCCTCACTGGAGGAAGGTGAGTCATCGATGGGCAGGCCTTAGGGGTTTGTGGCCACTTTCTGTCTACTTTCTGCTTCCTGAGTGATGACATAATATGACTACTACTGCTAAGACATCTTTTCTGCCACAGTGGTCTGTGTCTTCTCAAGCTGTAAGGGACAACATACCCTTCCTGTCTTCAGCTGTGTCTAGTTCAGTCTCAGCAATAAGAAAAATAACTAACCCAGATGTTTTTATCAGTAGAATTGGCTGTGCAGGACTTTGGGGTTAGGTTGTCTCTTACTCCTTCCTTTCCTTTCTTTTCTCCATGTGCTTTGTTCATTTGTTATTTTAAGAGAAAGACTTGCACATACATGCCTGTCTCCATCCTTATCCTGAATGTTCATCTACCTTCACCTACCGAGTGACTTATGTCTGCAGAGGGTCCCTTCGTGTAATTGGCAACAACAAATGAATGGCCTTCACACAACTAAGGTCAAATGTGCCAACTTCTTACCATGATATTCAAAGGCTTATACTTTGGCCTCTGATTTATTTTCCCTTATTTTTTCTAAGTACTCCTTATGGCTATGCTGAATCAGACACTACCTGGACCTGGCCTGTGCTGGGTCCTATTTGCTGTGTCTTCTCTGCTTGGAGTTTTTAATGACGCTAGCATGATTTTTTTTTTTTTTTAATCAACATCTTACTTAGTCATAATATATATTTTTATAATTAGAGTTTTAAGGAAAAGTGTTGCTTCAAAAAGAAGCTTAAAAACTTAAAGTCAAAGTCATCAGGTCTGAAGATTAAGGTAACCCTAGGGAATTTTATTTTGTTTTGAACAAAAACTAAAGAGTGCAAGTGCCATCTAGTGGTGGCTACAGGGGAAACAAGGTTGGTTCTTTATCTGAATATTCAGAGTGTTTAGTGTGGCAGGTAGTGAGGACTAATGTATGGTTCTAAACAAATAAGATAAAAACCTCTGCTGGCACAGTGCTTGTCTATATTATCTCATGGCTATATCATGTCTAATTTAGGACAAGCGCAATACCTTAGTCAGGCAATGGTTGGGGGCTTGAAAAATCCAGGTACAGCTAGCTAGTCATGTCACTGTAGTCTTTGGGATAGTGAAGACTCTGTATGGTACCTTCTTCAAAGAGGATAGTTAGAGACTTGCAGCTAGAATATAAAACAAAGGAGGGCAGAACAAATGCAGCCACCACAGAAAGACTTCTCATGTTTTCTCCTTGTCTCTACCAAGTGATAAACTACATCTTTCGGAAGAGCCAACACAAAGGGAGAGGCTTGTGGACTAACTTACACAATTCTTAAGGCTCTCTCAGCTCACTAGGGTCAGTGATTACCATGAATTTTCAGGGATGGGGGAGAAAAGACTGCATCCTTCGCTAGTCAAGATTCCTTCTCCTCTAAGGAGACAACAGATCTCAGGTGAGGTCTCCCATCCCCTTAGTCATCTCCAGTGATGTCAAAACTTCTGTAAAGAGCTTAAATAGTAAGCAATAAAAGCAAATGGTTTTACCAGGAAGGTAGTTTGACTTGAGAGCTTCATAGGTGAGATTAAACCCAGTGGCATAATCTGTGGCATCAGAGATGAATCTGAGCCTAATAGAACTAGAGCCAATGAGAATGGATGAAGGGAGGCTTTCTCCAAAAATTTTCCTGTAATGTGAGAAGAGTCTTTGTTCAGAGTTTGGAAATGGTACCATACACATGCCCCAAGGAGATGAGATTTTGTCCTGGAAGTTTCAGTATTATCTAATTAGGCTTCTCACCTTTTTCACAACTGAGATTTTGATCTAGAATGTTCTGTGTTCATGTTGCTCTTTGGCTTTTGAAGGATGTCTTCTTAATGTTTTATTCTTTATAATAGTCTCTCATACATTCTATATTATCTCCCATTTTTTGTTGCAACAGTCAAAAATGCTTCTACAATATTGCCAACTATCTCCCAATGAGGTGGGCAAAGTTGCTTCTGAGTGAGAATCATAGAAACACTACTTCTGTAATTCAGTTGTTTGTTTGAGGCAGGGGATCACTATTTACACCAGGTTGGTCATGAACTTGCAATCCTTCTAACTCAATCTCCCAAATTCTGGTGTTATAGATATATGCCCCTATGCCTGGCTTCATTTATATTTTTGACATAAATAAATTTTGCCTGCCCATGGCTATATCAAATGGAGCTTCGGAAGTGCCCAAAGCAGGCTCAGACTCAGTTCTTCCCCACTTGAGAGCAGACTCTCAAAATTTTAAGAAGAGAATGTGACATTTACAGATGCCTCAAGGCCAGACATATTGGAACCAGACCTTGTTCATGAAGTCTACTTAGCATGGCTTTCCATGTGACAGTGTGAAGGTCCACTCACCAATGAGCCTGTCTTCTAAGGAATATACTGCCAAGTAATTGTGGTGACAAGATTCTACATCCAAGTGGGACAAATTGAGTGATGTATGCATGTTCTCTGGAACCAACAGGGTCCAGACACACAGTCTGCAGGCAGATACACATGTTACTTCTAGAGAGAAAGTGACAGTCATGGTCCTGTTAATGGGCACAGCCAGGCTGGAGGAGGAAGTTGGGGGGAGAACAACAGAGCTATTACTCACTGCCTGCTCTCATAGAATAGGTGGAGGCTTTCTGAGAAGCGCAGCTCTCCCTCAGATCCACTGATTAGACCATCGGGTGCACCACATGAATCTGAGAGGCAAAGGCACAGTAGCATCAGGGCTGGCAGCCATGCCCACCACCATTACAGCCTTCTGGAAGCTGAGGACTGGGAGCCACTGGTTCTCCTTTTTGTATACTTTTGTTCTTCACACGTTATTTTCTTTCTTTCTTTTTTTTATTATGAATAAAGTCACATTTTCTATCCGTGTATATCCTTATTCAAGGTCCCTTCCCCCTCCCACTCCCTCCAGTCATTCTCTCTTCTCCACATCTCCTCCCCAGCATGGGCAGGTGGTCCCAATGTCCCAATGTCCCAATATTGCTCAGTTCAGCCTCCACTCCTGGCAGATCCAGTTTTCTCCCCACAACATCGAGACTGAGTCAGGTGTTCCTCTAAGGGGAATGGGATCCCAGGTGTTTTAGATTCCAAGCTGTTCAGTGGTTGTGGTTTGCAGCTTGGACATGCTTTGCAGTTTCCTTTTTTTTTTTCTTCTCATGTCTTAGATCCTACTCCTATGATGCCTCATTGGTTTGGCATTTTGTCCCCTTTATGACCTGCTGTCCTTTAAGATGCTGTAACCTCTTTTCCTCTTTCACATTGACTCCATGGCTTCATTCTGGAGGTGCAGGCACTTCCCAGGTTCTACCCTAGCCATCTTTTTTGCTTTCTATCAGGGAGCCCAGCATAGGCTTGGTCATACCAGCAGTTTCAGCTCTTACCTCTCTACTCTTCTGGACTTTAGGTCAGACTTACATTAATGTCCAGCTATCTGCCCTGAAACTCAGCATGATGTAAGTGGACTCCCTGTCATTTGCAAAGCTGCAGCTAATTCTTATTTGACTGTGTGCGTGTCCTTTCAGACTCTAATCTTCAAAGCTTCGATGATATGAAGAGTCAAGTTGGATTTTTCCCTCTTTTTACTTTCAGTTCTTACTAAGCTGGATCTGAAGTTTTTCTTTTTTTTTTTTTTTAATCTCTTTTTCATTCTCTGAATCTTATCCTGCTTTAACCCTTCATTTTCTTTATCTATCATGATTTCCCCTGAACTTATTTTTTCTTTAATCTCCTTCATGCTGTTCTTACAGTCTTAATGTATAGCTATAATGCATTTACCTAAACAATCAAGTTCCCATTGTAAAAATGAAGCCCATTTTTTGACAGAATTGTGCACTTTCCAGAATTTAATCTTAAATTATCTTTCTATGTCTTTCTCTTATAAGAATCTGTTCCACATCCCACCCTTGAACTGCTTTGGCTGACTTACTATTGCAGCCTATATTTTTCCTTCTTCATCCTTGTGATCTATCCTGGATAAGGATGACTCTGCTCTAAAGCCTATAACATTGGTCATTTACACCTGTGAGCAGCCTAGCTCTGGGAAGTCTATTCTTGCCATATTGCTTTTTGAGAAAGAATTCTACAGGCCCAAAGACACAGTGAGCAGTTAAGATCCCATCTCCTTTCTTTATGGATGATATAACTGAGGAAAGAGCTTGCCCCAGATCACAGTGTGAATTCACCGAAGAGTCACAGTGAGCAAGTCCCCTGTGCAAGTAGGGTCACTTTCAGGGGAGGATGTGTAGCTTATTAACTATTTGTGTACTACCTCCTATTATTGAGTTGAAAGTTAGTATTTGTCAATTAGTGTCCCATGAATTAGACCAAGCTCTGGCTTGACAAGAAGATACATGGACAGGAACAGGGCTCTATGCACCTAGAATTGGCAGACTGGCAGGGATAGCTGTGGGTGCTCTTCAGAGTTTTATACCAAGTGATCACAGAAACACTACCAGAGGAAGATTTTTGATGATAACAGGAACTGGCACTCAGAAATATTAATTTTTGCTCCTTCAAGTGCAGCGTGCGAGAAGTACCCACCTCTGCTGATCTTTCTCCGACGGCCTGAGAAACAAAAAGAAAGATGCGATTCAAAGCTTGTGGTACCTTGACAAAAACTGACTCAAAAAGCAGAGTGTTTTAATTCAATATGCAAATACCGAAAATTTAATCTTTGAGAAGAACAGCAGGGTGGATAAAATGACAAAGTAGGACAGAGGTACTGGCATTTTGAAATGATTTCACTTAGTTTATTCTTACTAATGAAGAAACAGCGATTCACCTGGAGATTCCACAGAGCAAAAAGAAGCAAGGAAGCATGAGAATAGAGGCCGGAGATAGAAATAGTCTTCCTTCAACCATGAGTATTTCGAATAGTCACATTCTGAGGATCAGATACCTGCTACTGTGCAATACTCTTGAAAAAAAAACCCCAATTCTGAGTTAACTTTTATTAATTTTTTTGGGAAATGATGGAAGCCAGTTTGAGATTGGAAGACACTAGTTAAGGAAACAGTTGAATTTGGAGGTAGAAATAAAGCTGTAATTTTCTTTTGGCTGGTTGACTAAAAGAGTGTATGTAGACACCACCATTCAAATTTAGCACACTTGATTTTATACCAGGATTTCTACATCTTTGCCTTATTAATTTGAAGTGAGATTATTCATTATAATGGGGACTATCTGTTGTATTGTAGGTAGCTTAGCAGCTCCCATGATTTCTATCCACTAGATGCTAATATTCCCTTTTTCATTGTGACATCTGAATATATTTCTTAATATCATTCTCTGGGTGGTGAGATTATCAGTAGTTGATTGTTACTGAGCTATTAATATGCTGAATCTTGGTAGAACAGTTAAACAGTCGGTGGAGATGCATATATTATTAGGTAACATAGTTTCAATAATAGGCAAAGCTTAAATAATTTATAAAGAACATATTCATTCCTCAGTGAATATTTTAATATTCATATATGTGATTTGTTCTTGAGTTGGACTGTACATTTCAAAATCCTTGAGTGCTACACTGAGAACAGAAGTGGCCTCCATCAGTCCTGACATGTCTACCCTGCTGATGCTCTTTATACTGTAGAACCATAGCTTCCTAAACTTGCAGGATGACTTTATTAGTAGTCTGGATGTGTTCGTGGATCCAGGGAAGCACTCTGCTGAGATCTGTGAAGATCCCAGGAGATCCTTGCTCTTTTTGCCTTGAATTGTTTCTCCAGCCTCGACCACAGCCCAAACCCCAAGAAGTCACACCAGCCAGAGTCCACGCTCCTTTCCGATTCAGGCACATGAGTGACCCTCCCGAATCTCCCTGAGGAAGGAAGAAGGAAATTTTCATTACCATGATTATTGGTGCAGGTGCCTTGAAGTGCTTACTCTTTTCCTGTGAGGATGCTAATGACAAGCTTAACATGTCCTTATTTCTAATAATTTAGATACGGGGCCCTGGAAGAATATCTGGGTACAGTTTCCATTTGACCCTCAAACAGCAGAATCTGTCAGCTTCTGCTTTCTCCCATTCTTGGCTCTCATCAAAGCAGAAGAAATCCTCCCCTTTCTTGTTCATACTATGGACTCAGAGATGTCTTGCCTAGTGACACAATTGTCCACAGCCTTTATAAATGTCAAAAATTAAAAAGTGACATTCCCAATACCCTTTACATAGAACCTCAAAATAAGCAGAGACATCTGTAAGGTGTGGGAGAACTCAGAGCATCTTATCCTTGGTGTCTCCTCTATTCTTTTTAGTAAAAAAATGGATTCTAAGTTTATCTAGAATCAGCATTCTTAGGCTCCTTCCTGCTAACAAACTATCTTGGGCCTGGAACATAGTTGCACCCACTTACCTGACAAGCATCTCTTCCTCCATCAGGGGATCCTGTGCAGAGAAAGGTGTTTCCAGTAACAGGATTTCTTAAGGTCAACAGAGCTGTCTCACATTCCTCTTGAGTCAAAATTGGCAGATTCACCTGCTGCAAGACGCGTGGGAGGTTACCACCTGAAACAAAGGGACAGATCCATCAAGGTAAGCCATTCACGGTTCTGAGATAAAAGTGCCCAGTCCTTCCATCACCAGGAGTTGGATACAGGCTTTTGTCTTTGGGGAAGGATGCTAATTTCTTAAGCACACTCAAATTCCCTGACTTTAGAAATGTTTGCCTTGTTGTTTAAAAATTAATTAAAAATTCTGATTATGATTATCCACCAGAGAATTTTGAATTTAGATTGAGAGGGGTGGCACAGGGGCCCTTACCTTCAGCCAAGCGACCCCAGCCTGTAGTTGTGCAAACAAATCCAGCCTCAAAGTGTTCTCCTGGCTCTGGAAGACACATGGGACTCACAAATTGGCCTGAAGGAAAGATCAAGGCAGGGCTTGGCTTATTCATGCAGGAGAGGGTATCATAGTTATTTACCTATTAGCATGTGGGTTGTCCCCAAAGTCCCCTTAAGGTTTGTGCTATATCAGCCTAGCATTTTCAGGGGTCACTTGTCAGTCTTACTCTCCTAATACTATGTAACCCCACCTCTACAACCATAAGCACATAGTATTTTAGGTAGGGGACCCTCCAGAAAAATCAATCTTCAAGTTTATTGTCCAGAAGAACTGATATTAGGCTTTATAACATGATCTGTAGGGGATATAGTAATGGTCAAAGGTTATTGGGAAACAGGGTAGACATTCAGGGTGTACCACAAATGTTTACCAAATTGGAAGTTTCCAACCATCTTCAGAAGAGCAATATCATAGTTCATAGGTTTATTCTTGGAGAACTGTGGGTGGATGATGATGGTGTCAATGGCTAGTGTTTGCTCTCCTGGCTCAGCTTGGCTCAAGTCATATTCTCCAGCAGTAACATTCAAAGTTAATGCGATATTTCTATGAAAAGAAAGAAGGAAAGAGATGGGGGCCTTAATGAGCTTATGAGTATGGTTGTATAATGAACCAGGCAGTGCTTTTTCATTAAAATATTTTATCAAAACTAGGAAGAAACGTTTGTTAGCCAGTTTTTTTGATAGTACTCTTAGTTGACTTCAGTGCTTTTATGTAAATACAGTATTTTACTTCTGCAAAGACTCCTTTTCCTAACATGAGAATCAGCCCACAACATCACAGAGCCTTACTTGTGACACCCAATTAGGAATACTTCCTTGTGTTTTACAAGACTAATCAATTGTGATTCCAAGGGAGAGGAAAGGGTAACTTGATCCTCCTCCAGGAGCCAAGCCTTCATACCTGTTAGCCATGCAGTGAGCAGCTGTGATGACCCACTGTGAAGAAATGATGGTTCCTCCACAGATGTGCTTCTGCTTATGTTTCAAAGACACCTAGATGACAGATTTAAGGTGGGTGGTGAAAGTTAATGCCATGGAGTATCACCTAAACCTACAACTGAATATATTCTGAAAGACAGACACAGATAGCTTAACCATAGTGATTATGACTCAGGGACTATGACTGTGTATACAACAGTAGTTTGGGCCTACTATTTTCTCATATGCTTAATGAACTATTAGACCCCTAGAACTTCAAGTCTGTTCTTTAGTTTGCCTCTTCAACATACTTAAAGTGATTTTATTCATTTCTATCCCCTCTTCCTATTTGAGGATACTCATGTGTGTGTGTCTATGTGTGCATACATGTGAGTTTGTGTGTGTGTGTGTGTGTGTGTGTGTGTGTGTGTTTGTGTGAATGGATGTGGAGATCAGAGGACAAATCTTGGGTGTCATTTCTTTCCTTCTGCTATGTAGGTCCCTGGGATCTAACTCAGGTTGTCCACTTAGTAGAAAGCACATTTACTCATTGAAATGTCTTTCTGGCCCCTATTAACATACTTTCTGTTTTCAACTCAATCTATTTATAAGATTTGATTTGATTATAAGGTGACTTATAATAGACAAGTAAATACTTTCAATAATAGCTTCACATTTTTAAGATAAGAGAAAAAGCAATTGATTAGCATTTTTAAAAAAGATTTATTTCTTTATTATGTATACTGCATACAGAAGAGGATACCAGATGTCATTATAGTTGGTTGTGAGCCACCGTGTGGTTACTGGGAATTGAACTCAGGACCTCTGGAAGAGCAGTCAGTGCTCTTAACCTCTGAGCCATCTCTCCAGCCCTTGATTAGCATTTTTTACTTTTAGTCAAAATTATTTATGAACAATAGAAGAAAAATATAACAGATACTGAAACAGCTGCTAAGGTTGTGTAGCTCAGAGGTACAGTGGATGCTTGGAGCTACTTAGGCTCTAGCTTAGATCCTTTGAACCAAACCAAACAAACAATGAGCAATCCAAAAGGAATACTGGGAAGAGGCTAAGGACAGAAGACAGAGAACAAAAACCATGAAAGTAAGAAAAGCCAATGGGTCACCATTATAATCTGAATTTGAAGTTGTAAACTGAACAGGTAACCAACTGATCACATGGCCAATTATCTTCTCAAGCATTTGTAAAGTTTATCAGTGATAGTCATGTGGTAGTTTAAATGTAACTGGCCCCCATAAGCTCAAAGGAAGTGGCAGCATTAGGAGGTGTGGCCTTGTTGAAGTAGGTGTGGCCTTGTTGAAGTAGGTGTGGCCTTGTTGAAGTAGGTGTGACCTTGTTGAAGTAGGTGTGACCTTGTTGAAGTAGGTGTGGCCTTGTTGGAGGAAAGTGTGTCACTGTGGCAGTGGGCTTTGAGGTCTCCTATACTCAAGCTTTGCCTAGTTCAATTCCTTTCCTGTAGCCTTAGGATCAAGATGTAGCTCTTTCTTTATTCTCAGCTTCTTCTCCAGCATCCAATTATATGTATTTTAAAAATAAGAGTTGTCATAGTTATTGTCTCTCTTTACAGCAGTTGAAAATCCTAACTAAGACAGTCAGGCAACCCACCAAACAAAAATTCAATCATGAATATTAGTCTTAACTGGGCTGGGAGTGTCTTCCTTCAAGTTTTGGAAAGCACAGCTCTGGGATGTTGTAAGGCTTTTGTTTTCTCCAGAGAGGGTGGCTTAATGGAGGTAGCATGATATCTGGGGAGATGCAAGCTTGAGATGCTATAGTTCACCCACCAGAGAGGGGTTTGTGAGACTCACCTGCCAAGGATAGGAACCCTTTTCCACCTGACTTCCCCCAACAATTCGACTGAAAAGACTAAAGTAATTCTGAGGCTGGGGCTTAACCAGACTCTGCCCACAGTTAGGAGCTGTGAAAAGATAAGACAGACACTGAGTGATCAACCTCTAAGACTAAGATATATGGAAAATTCATCTGAGCAAGAACAAAATACAGTGTATGGAATATATAGAAAAATTATAATATAACTTTAAATTAATGGTTGAGATTAGCTGTGCTTTGAAAAAATGAGATTACTCAGGTTTTGTCACACATAAGATGTGTGCTATCAGGAGACAACTATTTTGTGTGTATGTTCATTTGTGTGTGGGTACACATGCACATATATATATATATATATGAAGGCCAGAGGTCAACTCTGACTGTCTTCCTCAGCTGCTCTTCACTTATTTTTAGAGACAAGGCCTCTTACTAGCCTGGAAGTCTCCAAATGGCCTAGGCTGGTTTAGCAGCTAACACCAGAAATCTGCCTCTCCAAAATTGCATTTAGATATGTGTATCACCATATCAGATTTAAAAATAAATAGCTTTTGGGGATTGAACTCAGCCTTTTGTACTTTAATAACTGAACCATCTCTCCAGAACAAGGGATGACTTCTAATATGAAGGTGAAGGGCTCTAGGGATAGGTTGGTACTGGGTTGTCAGGAATTTAGTCTCTTTTGTTTCTCAGCTGTCTGGTCTCTGAAAAAAGAGGTTCCTCACAGCACTCTATCCTTTGACACTCACTGTGTGCCAAACCCGGCTGGACTGTGAACTTTAAATATGAGGATTTAGTATTTTCTTTCTTTCCTTCCTTCCTTCCTTCCTTCCTTCCTTCCTTCCTTATTTCATTCATTCTTTCCTTCCTTCCTTCTTTTCTTCCCCTCCTTCTCACCTTCTCTCAGTTCCTCCATCCAGCTCTTTCTTTCTTCCTTTTCCTCATTTTTGAGACAAGTTCATTCCACTATGGAGGTCAGGATAACCTTAAGTTTATAGTCCCCTGCCTCTGACTTTGGAATGCTGAGATTACAAGTATGAAACAAATCTGGCATATGCATAATGTGTATCACAGCTCTGGATGTACAGAACTGCTTGGCTAACTTGTTGATGCCATAGTCTGTCTTAGTTTGTAATTGTGTCCATATATCTCCTTCTGCTTATGAGACTGAATCTGAGACAGTCTGTGGTGCCTGCTACATAGCCAGATATGAACAAATCTAAATAGAGTTAATGCAGGGCAGAAAACAAGTTGTTCAGGGATAGTGGCATGAAGTCAGCTTCAATTCAAGTATCAGTGTTAAAACAGTACCTTTCAGGTAAAGGGAAGAAATAGCTTTAAAAAAAAGGCTTTATTCCTGAAAATATTTCAACATGTATATATTTACATAGGCCTTTGACTTTTTGTATAAGGGGCTAGATTAAATTTGTTTACTTGTCCTGGAAAATTCAGTGATAGATTTGTTCCTCCCAAGGTCATTTTCCCCATGTTTTCAGGAGTGCATATAAGACTCTACCTCATTATCACTGAGTTTGTTTATTCATTGAGCACTTACGTACCACCTCAACTGAGACAGCTTTCTTGATTTCCTCACACTGGCTTCTGGATCTCCCATGGCTTAGCACTCCCTCTCCTGACTCTCCACCAGCCCTAGCAGTCCTGTCCAAGCTACACTATGACAGTAAATTGTTTGCTTCTCTCACTGGACTACAGACTTCTTCAATGAGAAACTTAGGGACATGGGTCCTATGTATTTGCACTTCAAGGTACAACAACTCCTGGCCTGCAGGCTGCATTTGAAAATCATGAAGGATGAGAAAATGACTTTCCATAGAAATATATCCTTAGAGGACAGCTAACTAGATTGATGTTAAAGTACACAAGCTCATCCATATAACTTATTGCTTAATCCCCACACCTTGCCTGCAAAAATCACTTTCATCTTCAAGTGGCAGATATGAAAACTAAAAATCAAAGAGACACATAGCAGAGCATAAAATAACCAATTGTGTTTTTATTCTGAAGCAAGTGCAGCTATGATCAAAAGCTTTCCCAACTGCTTTAGCTAAATGAGTCATAAATCTGCTAGATGTAAAATTTAGTATTCCTGAAGTCATTGAGGCAGAGACAGAAGACATGCTAATTCTCCATGCTGACAAAGTCTGACTACAGAGAAGCCTGCCAACAACTGCTTTCAACTTATTATAATCAAGGCAGAAAAATCATTTATATTATATGTCACTGAGGAGGATAATTTCCTTGAGGATTCTAAATATTTCCAAATCTGTGCTGATCTCCAGAATTTCTCCATGAAAGGGTACAAAACTGTGTAATACATTCAAATAAGTGGACAATTCAAGATTAGTTGGTAAAACTAGGAGAAAATACATACTTCCCCACCTAACCCATAAAGGTTTCCCTTCAATTTCATATACTTATCACAGGAGCAAAATCTAAAAGAAATATTTTTAAAAACCAATTACATTTCTGAAATAATTTACTTCTCTTATATTCCCAGATGAACCAAGTAGGTAATTGTTACTCTGATTCTCAGAGAAAGAAAGAAGGTAGTTATGGTTTTAATTTGAAACTTACCTATGATGGAAGGATGGGTTGCAGAATTACCTTGTTTCAAACAGACAATTACTAGTATTAAAATCAGCTTGTTCTTGCTTATAGGCATGTTGAGACTCAAAGCTTCCCCTCAGAAATGTAGAGAGGCCGAAGGAAACAAGGGTGGCAAGCTTTGGAAGGATAGCAATAAAAACAAGCTTATTTATTAACTGAGACTGGAGGCATTCAACCTTGTCCATAATATGTTTCTAAATGTGGTTTCTGGGAAATGTCTCTTGTAAGATGTGGGGAATCAACTACAGAAGTAAAGTCTTGGTTGAGTAGCATGACATTCTATTCCACCTACAGCAATAAACTGCTTCCCCCAGTGTTTCTGGTTTAGCAAAGTGGTTTGTGTCTGAGGTTTTCATTTGTGATTGTTACTTGCTCCTTTTTCTATAAGAGGATTGAATATTCGTATGTGATACTATTCCTGGGGAGTTGCAAGCAACCGTTTACTAACCCCTCATGGGAAACTGAAGGCAGACTAAAGTAAGAATGCTGCCAATGTCAAATTTGGTGAACTAATAAGTTTTATTAGAGTTATAGAAATATGGATGAGGGTTTCTCACAAGAGCTGAAATGACTCAAAGACAAGAATTTCCAAAAGCTCACCCCAGCATAGGTGACAGGCCGCAAAAGTTGGAAGTCTGGAGCACAGTGCACAGCCTACTGACAGTGGGACAAGTTGGAAGGAGTCTTTTGTAGTCAGTTCTATTATTCTGAATGTCTTTTAAGCTGCTCAGTTGTTATAAGAATATCTTTCAGCAATCTTTACTGCTTACATATACTTAGATGAGAGGGGCCTAGTAAATCTGTTTAGTTTCAGGGACTTCCTAAAGCCTTTGTGTTGTTTACTTCTTGAGCATTAACTTTAGAGCCTCCTACGCCTTAAGAAGCTTCCCTCTATGACAGAGTGTTTTATTTCAGAAGAATTTGCTGCACAACAAATATCAACATTGTCCCTTTGCTAGTGTAGACATTCTTAGCTGTTTGCAAAGAGTTCACCAGAATATAATAAAACATTTTACTCTTCTTTTCCAAGTGTAAATGCACAGCTATTATTACCATGTATTAGTGAGGAATAGAAGAAAACTAACTGGGTAGCACACTCTATAGGGTATACTCCTAGACACTCCTTTAGGATTTTAGAATGCTGTCTGCTGGGTTTTTGTGAAGCTTCACTTTCCACTATTTAAAAATATATTCTAGTAGGCAAACACTCTTTACTTCTGCACCTGGTAGATGTCTAGACACAGAAAAGTTGCTATAATTACTTCCATATTTTCCTCTTTCCTGGATGAATTGTTGGCACATTGTGTTGGCCAGTTTTATATCAATTCGACACAAGCTAGAGCCATTTAAAAAGGGACAAAAAATGCCTCATAAGCTTTGCATAGAGCCAAGACTGTAGTGCATTTTTTAATTACCAAATGATGTGGGAGGGCTGAGGTCACTGGGGACAGCACTACACCTAAGCAAGTGGTCCAGGATGGTCTACAAAAGGCTGAACGTGCCATGAAGACCAAGACAGTAATTGACCATGGCTTTTGCATCAGTTCCTACCTCCAGGTTTCTGTCTGAGTTCCTGATTTCCATGGGTGATGGACTGATGATGAGCTGTAAGATAAAATAAACCTTTTCTTTCTCAAGTTGTTTTTAGTTATGGTATTTTATCACAGCAATAGAAATCCCAACTAAGACACACATAGTGTGCAAGAAATGGATATGGATTGATGGTGTCATAATCATATAGGAATATGAAATGCTTTTTTGAGTTTCCAAGAAATTATGTACTCAAAAATAGCAAATGACAAATTTAAAACCTTCTAACCTCTTTATGACAAAACTTCCAGTTGCATAAAACAAATCTACGAAGCAACATGTACACGTATGTACACACACACATGTAAATGCAAAATAATTATTTCTTCAAAGCAATTTACTTTTATTACTTTACTTTTTTTTCTCTAAAATAATGCCATCATATATTTTTCAAAATTTTAGTGTTTTATTAGTTATTTGGGAACTTGATCATATTTATCACCCCTTATCCCAATTCTTCTTAGATCCACCCCCACATTCCTACCCACCCAACTCATGTCCTTTTTTTCTTCTAAACCAAACAAGGCTGATTTGTGCTGCCCAAACACTTTTGGACGTGTGGCTTTCTCCTGGAGCCTAGACACCTTACTAGGGGTTACATTCTCAGAGAAAGCTGATTCTCTCTTTCCTAATGTCTATCAGTTGCCAATGACTCCTCTTCTAGAGGTGGGACTTCATGGGCAGCCTCCCTCTCCGTGCTGGGGTCTGGTCTGGCTTGCTCTTGCACAGGTCTTGTGCATGCTGTCATGACTGCTGTGAGTTCACATGTGCAGCTGTTCTGCTGTGTACAGAGAACACTTTCCTTCCTGTCTGTAACCTTCCACCTCCACATCTTGTATTCTTTCCATTGTCTCTTTCAAATGACACCATTGCAGGAGGAATGCAGGATATATTTTCCATTTAGGACAGAACAAAAGAAATTTTAACCCTTCAAATTTACAGTTGCTAGATACTTAGGAAATATTTATGTAAAGATGGAAAAGTAATCCTGATTGTAGCTTTGTTCACAAATATCTAAACCATGAAGCTAAAAATTAAGGCTGGTAATTTGGTTGTGATATTCACCCTAAGAAAAAGGTAGTCACTTAGGGCTTAAGCTGTAGTTTGAACTTCATACTTTCCTTGCTAACAAGGTTGCTTTTCCAACTGTCTTCTAGAGTAACTTGGCTCATTGCACTCCTGAATCCAAAAGCTATTACACTGTGCCTAAAATTTTTTCTGTGCTGCTAATGCTCAAAAGTTCAAAAAGTTCAGAAAGATGTGACTTGGGCCTAGAGTACTTAGAGTTGAGGAACCTAAAAAAGATCTATAACCTGTGACTTACTGTTCTTTTATAGGGTCATATGATAATGAACTGAACTCTAGACTGAAAAATGAAACATTCTGTCTCTTAATTTAAGAGTATGTGTGCATGTGTGTGTGTGTGTGAGCATACACATGTGCATGTGTCCACACATGTGTGCATGCATGCACACACACACATACACACACATGTACACACACCCACACGTACACACACATATACACTATAATGAGCATCTACTTATTCTTTAATTTGTCAACACATTAAATATATATCTATACTCTCCTCTTAGTGCATATCAAAACTTATGCAGAGCTGGGAATTGGAGTTTTCTACTCTTTCGAGATACATTTTGTCTATTCAGTGTTTCTGTGAAGAGACACCATAGCTAAGGCAGCTATTATAAAAGAAAGCATTTAATTGTGGGCTTGCTTACAGTTTCAGAGCTTTAGACCATTGTCATCATGATAGGGAGTATGGCAGTAGGCAGGAGTGGTGCTGGAGGAGAGGCTGAGAGCTACATCCTGATCCTCAAACAGAACTAGAGAGAGACTGAGCCTGGCATATACTTTTAAAACCTCAGACCTTACTCTTAGTGACACACCTCCTCCAAGAAGACAATATCTTGTAACCCTTTAATCTTTTCAAAGAGTTATAATTCCTGGTGACTAAACATTCAAACCTATGAGCCTGTGGGAGCCATTCTTACTTAAACGATCACATCTCTCTCCCTGGCCCCCATAGGTTGGCAGCCATATCATACTGTAAAAAAATATTCAGTTCAACTTCAAAAGTCCCCACAGTTGATCGCATTCTCAACACTGTTTATAAGTTCAAAGTATCTGAGACTCATGGAAATCTCTAACTGTAACTCCCTGTAAAGTCAAAATAAAAAGGCAGATCACATTCTTCCAGCATACAATGGTGCAGTATATACATTACCATTCCAAAAGGAAGAAGGGTAGTGAGGAAATGCTGGAGCAAAACAAGACTGAAAACCAACAGGGCAAACTCCAAACTCTGCATCTCCATGTCTGATGTCCATACATTCTTCAGATCATCAACTCCTTTTAGTTTTGGTGACTGCAAAACACTTTTCTCTCTTTGGCTGGTTCTGCATGAAGCTGATAGGCATCTCACTATTCTGGCATCTCCAATATCTTGGCATCTCCCATGAAATTCAGATTTTACCTTTATAGCTTTCACACAATAACCTTTCTGGACCTTTCTGGTTGCAAGGATGTCCTCATCACATGCCTCGCCTCAGAGCTTTCCTTAGCAATGAGGAAGATTCCATAACCCATTTTCTATATTCTTTACCCTAAAGCCAGAGTCATATCTGTAAATCTCCTAGAGGAATTATCATCAACATTTATTCTGAGCAAATGATAGAAAGAAGTTGTCAGAAAAACTAAACTAAGAAAATGTTTGCCAATTTATCAGAAAGAAGACTTAGATCATTATGGAGGCTAACTAACAGAAAATCTAATAGTCACAATGCAATATTTTGTTAATACATTTGAGGAAATGAAAGGACAAACACTCCAGGAAAGGAGCAGAAACAAAACAAATCACCACATCCATACCTACAACAGAGTACTCCACATGTAAAACAAAACCAAAACAAACAGAGACAGTTTAATCACAACAGACATACTCTGGAAAGACATAAATAGTAGATTAGACATTAATGAAGAGGGAACAAATGAGCTGGAAGGTAGACCTTAGAAATTAGCTTGATGAAGGTGAGATTGAGACAGCCAAGAACTAAAAAAAATCTTAGATGATCAGATTGAATGAGGAAGTCCAACAAATACCTAAGTGGAATAACAACAGTCAATTGTACACAGACTAGAGAACATACAATATTATGAACCATGATGACAAACTTAAGTCCTATATAAAACATTAACACAGAGTAGAATATGGGGCATTCATGGACCCATTATCTGACCTCTACAGTTACATTTAGTCACATTTATGATGCTCTCTACACTCCATTTTGCAAATTTGTCTTTCAGAAACAAATTGCGGTTATTAAATTACTTCATCTATAATTCACAATGAGTCTCTTCAACAGGAGATAGAATTGTTAAACTAAAATTTCCTTCCATTACTTCTAGAAATACCTCATCATATTTTATTGATGGCATTTTAAATTTACCAAGCATCATGAAACATAGTGAGATGGCTTCCCAAGATCTGCTGAACTTGCTGGAGGGATACCTAGAGGGTCCTTTCTCTCTGAAGGGCCCTTTCCCCTACAAGTATCTTAGGGTGACTTCACCACTCTCAAGAAACTCTTATATGCTGAACTTTCTAATCTATTTTCCTAATTTATTTCCCCTTTTTATCATTCCCTTTTTAACGTTATTTCATCTCTTTGTCCTCTTGTGTTCTTGGCATCTGGTGATGACTATTGCTCACAGATGTTACAGATGATCACAACTTAGTCCATGCTAATTGTGTTTATACAAATCAAATCTCAACATTAATTAGATCATCACAGTTGTAATACTGTCTACTAATAATGAAGATAATAAATGAAGCCCTTGGGATTTGGTAAGCACAATAATAAACAAAAATGAAGACACACTTAATTTCCTCAATCTCATTAAAATTTCTCCCATTGGAATTTCAATAAGATGTAGACAGGAACATGTCTAGTGGTGAGGTATTTATGGTCTTATAGTGCACATGGTCCTTAGTTCTGCATAAGAAAGCCCTGGTATACAAGGATGATTCCTGAAGCTTTTTCTTATAATGTGTAGCTAACAGGTAATATTCTATCTTTATTATTAATGTATACATGACCCAGGAACAAAATTTGCAGTCACTTTTAATCTATCACAAATAAATCTATGCTACATAATGTTTATAGTAATCAATGGTAATCAACCCTACATTAATACCAAGGTATTATTACCCCAGATAATTCAAAGCATGGAGAATTAGGCTAAATAATAAACATAAATTCAAATTCAGTATCTACATTAGAATAAATATATAAAAATTCTTATGAGAAGTGATTACTCATAGGGTTTTTTTGTTTTCTATTTGGGTTTGTTTTTGACCCAGGGATGAGGTTAAGATAGAAAACTTTCCTTCTCATCCTTGGGTAGTAAGAGGATATTTTCTCTGAGGTCAAAAGGGAGTATTCTTGCACTTTGAGTAGTTATGAGCCGCCACTCTTCATGCCTGACTGTCTCATGTTCTTGTCTTCAATGCCTGCACAGCCATCAAAACACAGATCCTCAGCTGTGGAGGAGGGCTCATATCTCTAGATAGTGTGTTTCTGTTGTAGCCAGTTTAAAGCTGGTGAACAACTCCCAGTGCGAATATCTTCAATTTCACAGAAGCCAATTTCTGAATTTTGAATAAAAAATTCAAATCATTAGATGATTAGATAGTAGTTATATATATTTATGGTATACAATATAGCATAATGTTTTGATGTATGTATTCATTGTAGAAAAATTAATTCAAATTGCTCACCATATCCATCACCTTGCTGCTCTGTCATTTTTAGATTGCATTTCAAAAACCTCAAATCTATTCCTTAACAAATTTGAAATATAATACATTATTAATTATTGTTACAATAATTAAGCTAATTACTAAAATATGCTATTACTATTTAATTTAAACTTTGTAGCAGTCTGTTAACTCTTTCCTGTGCTCTCTATTCTTGTTTTCTACTGCCCCCACTGTCTGGCAACCACAATTCTACCCTTTGTTCTAGAAAACAGACTCTTCAGTTTCAGAATATGAATAGTGTTGTCCATTATTTTTTTCTCCTTAATTTTCCTAACACAATAGCTTCCAGGACTTTCTAAATTATAGCAATGATAATATTTCTTTTTTTTTTTTTTTAAAAAAAAAGCAGCACAATATTTTTTTGTGCAGCTATCTTTTTAGTAATAAAGATTCTAAGGCAGAGGAGGTACTATCAGACTGTGAACATAATTTGCATCTTTATAATGATTATTGATGTTGAACATTTTTCACACTTTCAGTACCTAAATTAATATTGTAAGTTTGAAAATATTTAAAATATTTCTTCTTGACAGTATCGTTTAAATGAAATATTGCCTTAATTTTGTTTATCTGTTTATTCTCCTAATTAATTTTTTCTCAGTGATTTCTTGGTATTCCTACTACTTGTTTACTTCTATGCTTGCTCTGACAGGGCTGGAATACTATAAACATTTGGAATTTTTAACATAAGGTATTACCTTATCTAAATAAGATTAGAAAATGTACTCTATTATCATCCTATATAGTTTTTAAGATACAAATAATGACCCCCAAATAGATGCATTTGTCATGACTTTTTCAAAATTAGGATCTATGTATAACTTCCATTTTAATTATCTGTAATTATATGAGCCAGATGGTATTAGGTGAGCTAACATAGAATAGCTGTCTCACTTCCACTTTGTGTACTATATATTCCCTGTTCTCACATTTGAAGCCCAGACTGGTAAAAGGTGTACCTCTATTGTAGATGCAGCATGTAAAATGTACCACTGTGGAAAAAAAGAGAAAATTGTTCATTATTACTCTAATTTAATTTTGAAACTGCACGCGTGCGCACACACACACACACACACACACATTCATTTTCATAACAGATTGGCATGCCCACAGTGGTACATAATTACAAATCTATGAATGGCGGGATGAAAGGGACTAAGAATATAGTTGAATTAGATATTGTAAACACCAGCATGGAGCCATCATTTCAAGCACTGGGATCTCAGAATATCAGCATTCTATGCATTTTTCAGACTCATGACTTGATCAAATGTCAGATCTGTGAGTGAGTCCTGTGTTTGTATCTGTGGCCTTAAGATAAATGGTGACTAGCATTCTGAAATCATGCATGATGTAATTTGATTTGGGAACCCTTGGGGGAGAATAAGCAAGAGACCAAACTGAGATCCACATTTATTTTTAATGGGATAAAGGTAGAGTGCAGTATAGCAATCATGAAGTCATTTAATGTGTTATGATAGTCACTGTATTTTATTTCAGTAAGAAACATCTCAAAAAGATGGAAACTGGAAACCACACCATGGTAACAGAGTTCATTATTTTGGGGCTAACTGAGGACCCCACCCTTTGTTCCATCCTCTTTGTGTTGTTCCTGGGGGTCTACCTCACCACTGTGTTGGGCAATGTCAGCATAATCATGTTGATCAGAAGAAGCCCTCAGCTCCACACCCCCATGTACCTCTTCCTCAGCCACTTGGCCTTTGTGGACATTGGGTACTCCAGCTCAGTCACACCTGTCATGATTGTGAGTTTCCTGAGACAAGGAACCACCATTCCTGTGGCTGGCTGCATAGTCCAGCTTGGCTCTGATGTGGTCTTTGGGACTGCTGAGTGCTTCCTGCTGGCTGCCATGGCCTATGATCGCTATGTGGCCATTTGCTCACCCCTGCTCTACTCCACTCTCATGTCTCCCAGAGTCTGCTTCATCTTATTGGTTATCTCCTATGTGGGTGGTTGTGTGA
>PVIH01001423.1:0-24423 GCA_004025045.1 Sigmodon hispidus
CTGGCATGTTTCTTTCACAGATTTGTTCATCTCTTCCAATTTTTTGTTTGTATTTTCTTCTATTTCTTTAAGGCTTTTTTTCATATCTTCTTTGAGAGCTTCGATGATCATCAAAAAGGAATTTTTGGTGTTGCTTCCTTCTGTTTCCTCTTCATTGCTCAGTTCAGGTCTTGTATTTGTAAGATCGCCACTCTCTTCTAGAGTTACCATATTGCCCTTTGTTTTATTATGTAATTTCTTGCACTGATGTTTGCCCATGTCTTCAGTGGTTCACGATTAGATGGGTCCTGGTCAGTTGTGGCACTTTGGTTTGTGTGTCTCCTGTCACCTCTCTGGTCAGGGTTTGATTCTGTGTTTCAGAGACTCCTGCAGTTGTTGGTTCGCTCAGTTCGAGGTCGTAGTGGGGAGCCTTGCAGATTCCCTCAGCAGCAGGAGCTGTGGGTGTGGCCAGGTGCAGAATTCAGCTGCCTCTGCTCCAGAGTGTGCTGGGACGCCACAGAGAGCACCGGTCCCGGTGGCGGAACCGGAAGCAATGTGAGCTCAACTCTCCCTCCCAGGCCAGGATACAGGTGCTGAGGCCTGCTGAACCCTCCTCACCTCTGGTCAAGGTTCGAATCCACCCCTCAGAGACCCCTGCAGTTGGTTTGCTCAGTTCACTCAGTTCGGGGTCGCAGTAGGGATCCTTGCAGATTCCCTCAGCAGCAGGAGCTGTGTGTGTGGCCAGGTGCAGAGTTCAGCTGCTCCTGCTCCAGAGTGTGCTGGGACGCTGCAGAGAGCACTGGTCCCGGTGGCGGAACCTCTATGGGCCTATCTTACTGCGTAGGAGTATTTTGTGTATATTCTAGGTTATTCTCTATAGAATTTTATCATTTGCAAATAAGCATATCTTGACATATAAAAAGTTTTGATCAAACTAATTAATATATCAACTACTGTTTCAATTTATTGATTTCATTATGTAGTAGGAACATGTGAACCTCTTCCAGTATTTTGAATTATATTATACAAAGTTATTCACTGTAGTTATCTGCAGTATGATACCTATCAAAATCTTATTTTTGAAGTTGGAGACATAACTTCTTTTTATCAACTATTTTTTTTAATCAACCTCTCTCCTTATGCTACATCAACTTTTACCTCTAAGCCTCTTTCATCAGATCTACTTTTGGCTTCTCTGAATTCAGAATCAAAATATGACAGATTATTTGGTATTTGGATTTCTGAGCCTCATGTAATTAATATATCATTATACCCTCTCATTCACATCATCACAAAATACCCCCTTTTTAAATTGATTAATTAATTAATTAATTTTTAAGGATTAAATACAAATGGCAAATTTTTAGCTAAATTAAACAAAAAGGGAAGACCTGCTTCAATAAAACTAGAAATTCAAAGGCAAACATTATAACAGATATGAATGAAATTCCAGAAAATCATAAGGATATATATTATAAATTTGTTTTGATAAATTGGAGATTCAGAAAAAACTGCTGAGTTTTTAGATAGCAAAATTAAATCTAAATTAAATAAATGATTTTAAGAAATGCATACTTTGTAACATTGAAATACTTGAAATACTAATATTATATACTAAAGTTAAAAACAGCAATAAGGGAAACAAACACAAGAACATATGGACTTACTACAGAATTCTACTATAACTTAAAACACTAAGACAAATACATATCATATAATTCCATAAAACTTAAAAAATAAAGCCTTTAAAAGTTACAAAACCAGTGAAACCCTGATATTAATCATAATATTTCTTTTTTTAATTATATATATATTTATTATTTGGTGTTTTTGCATCATGCACCCCCTAAAACTCAGATATCAGACCTATCAGAATCATAACCACTCTTATGATCTCCCCATTTACAAAAACACCCATTATTGCTGCTCCTTTACTTACTGGAGCATAATTTAACTCCCTGTGGCCATACCCTTAAAGAAAACAAGTCTTCTTACCCACCCCAATGCCAAAGGCCATCAATGCAGAAGTGAGGCATTGTGTCATTTAGCTATGTTCTAGCCTTCAGTTACTGTGTAAGTGACATCTCTGTCTTTTTATACATTTTTTTAAAGCCCACTAATGAGTGAGTACATCCCCTGCTTCTGTTTATGGGTTAGGGTTAAGATTTTATTCTCTCAGGAGGAAATTCTACATATCCATCCATTTGCCTACAAATTTTAGAGTAACATATTTTCTTACTGATAAATAGTACTCCATTGTGTAGATGTACTACAGCTTGTTAATCCATTTTTCAGTTGAGGGGCATCTGGGTTACTTCCAGGTTTTCCTATTACAAATAATGCTGCTATGAACATAAATGAGCTAATGCTTTTGGGGTGCGAATGTGTGTCCTTAGGGTATATGCCTAAGAGTGGTATTGCTGGATCCTTTGGGAGATTGATTCCCAGTTTTCTGAGAAACTGCCATAATGCATTCCCCTTTTTAAGTTTGTGTAGAGATTCAGTCTGTACTCATGTACACTGCACATGAGTTAGTAAAGCCATTTTGGAAAATTATAATTTCAAACTCAATAAGTTATTATCATAAATTCCAGCAACCTATTTCTGTGTTTTGTTAAAACGGAATCAGAAACTTGAAAATGTGCCACCATATTTATTTCAGAACTATTCATGATAGCTCAGGTATAAAGATACCTGAGTGTCCATCAATGAATGAAAGAAAATAAAAATGGGATATAGTGATACATGCACCAAGGAATTCTTACATGGTGGCATGAACATGCTTTTCCATGTTTCTTGTATTTATAGAAGTAAGCAAGAGTGAGAAAGACTCTCCAGGACAGTAAGGAATAGGCAAGGCTAATATCATAAAAGTATCTACCATAAAATTTTCTCTCTTTCTGTCTCTCCCTACCCACCCCTATCTCTCATTGTATATATATGTCTGTGTGAGTGTGTGTGTGTGAGTGTGTGTGTGTGTGTGCGTGTGTGTGAGTGTGTGTGTACATCTAGAGGCAAGAGGTTAATATGGAATGCAGTGCTTCAGACACTAAACACTCCATTTTTTTAGACAGATTATCTTGCTACACTAGCACTCACCAATCCCTTTTGAAATTAAATTACCTGACAATAAGCCCAGGCACCTAACACCTTTGCTTGCCCAGCACTGGAATTATAAACAATATTCCCATACTCAATTTCCTAATTAGATACTGGGAGTCATCATCAGGTCTGTATACTTGTGTTCAGATTCATTAACCAAGACATTCCATGTATTATTTTTATTACATTAACATTTGAAAGACTTCATACTTCTGAAAAGAAAAGAAAAATTTAGTGACAGCAGGCCTGCAGTCCATTACTTAGGAAGACAAGCTAGCGGTCTTATACATACAAAGTTTGTCTGGGCAATATACTCAGACCTTATTACAAGACAAAAACACAAAAGTACCTTGGAATATAACTGAGTGTTAGAGTCTGCCTAGAAAGTATAGAGCACAAGTTCACATAGGCTGAGGTTTCTCACCCGTCCAGCCAGGGATCCTGCAATTTCTTAACTCCAAATAATGACACACAACGGCTTATATTAATTACAAATTGTTTGACTTATGGCTTAGGCTCATTACCAGCTAGCTCTTACAACTTAACCCATTTCTAGTAACCTCTTATCTTGCCATATGGCTAGTGGCTTTACCTGTGTTCCATTACATCCTGCTCTCTAAGGCAACAGTTCACAGCATCTTTGCCTGATTCTGTCCTTCCTCCCCTTCATCTATGCTTGAATGTCCTTTCTGCCTATAAGCTAATTTGGCATAGGCCAAAGCAGTTTTTTTATTGTATAGTGATAATTAGCAGCATGCAGAAAGATACCCTGTATCATGTTCACTCTCTACATGAGTAAAGGAAAAAGCTGCACAGCACATTTTATTATTAACCCTTACATTTAAAAAAATTATTTAATTTTTTTATATCTACATCTCAAATGCTGTTGAAAATCAGTTTTCTACATCTTCATAGCAGATCAGTGTCTACTTACATTTGGTATTTATTATTTAAAATTATTTTTCTTTAGTTTTAGTGTATTAACAGCACATAATGGCACGCTATGAATCTGTTTTGATTAGGATAAATAACTATGTATTCACCACAGACTCATAGTGAGATATATTTTATAGACACCACACAACGAACTCTAGAATTCAGTTATATTCCTGTTTGATAATAATATGAATTATTCACTGTTGTTTGAATTGTAAATGGGAGCAGGCATTTTACAAAAAAAATTAAAACTTTTAATTCATTAAAGGTAAGAAGTATGGGTTATTTTAAGTGTAAGAGTTAAATAATAATATGACTTAGCTACTGGTCCAACAGTAACTATAATTTTAGCCTCTCAACCAATTGTTTAGAAAGCAGCTGCTGAATATTTCAGAGTTTCTAAAGGGACAGAAACTTTTTACTACACCAAACAGAGAGTCTAACTCTATGCAAAGTCACTAGAAATGCATTACTTGTGGGAAATAAAAAAAGCACACCATAACAATCTCAGCATTATTAAAACAGAACATTTGGAAACATTCTTCAATATTTCAAATGAAGAACCTGACTCATACATACCATCATTGCTGATTTCATGCGAATCAGACATAGTTATTCAAATGCGCATAGGAATACCACAGACACAAAATTGGATAAAAAGCAAAACAACAAAATTTTTTACACTATGTATTAAAAGTTTAAGCACATGAAAACCTTTTAATGAATTACTTTAACAATAGAAAACATAAAACAAGAGCTGTTGTATAAAATGTTTTGATGTTCTGGTTTAATTTCTGTTTCAGTCATAAGCAACATGACTTAAAGCAGGCTGGAACAAAATGAATTTATTTCAGCGTGCTATGAGTACAGTCCATCATTAGTGGAAAGCCATGCCATGGGGCAGGGAAGAGACAAGATAAAAGCTAAGTGAAGAAATACTGAGTACTGGCTTGATCCACCTGGCATGTTTACCTAACTTCTTTGTGCAGCCTAAGCCCACCTGTCTAACATTAGCATTGTCCTCAGTGGGTGGGGTCCTCTTAAGTCAATTAGTAGGAAAAAAAGAACTTTATAGACATGGCTGCTGGCCAGTCTGGGGCAATTCCTCAACAGAGATCTTTTCTTCTTAGGTATTTCTATTCTTACATCAAGTTAATGAAAATTGTCCAACATACTTGGGAAATATCGAGAGCTGACACTTATAAAAAGGAAAAAAAATATAATCTGCTTTTAGTTAGATTAAGAGACTGTTTAGCCTGGCATGTGCTTAAATAGTCATGTTTAGAACTGTGGATATTGCTAAGCAGACACTCAGTTCCTAATAGGGCTGGGGCATTAGAACTCCCATTGTTTTTTTGTTTTTTGTTTTCTAACATTCTAAAGCAATGTTGGGAATAGATTCTAAATTCTCCTAATGAACAAGGTTCAAGAATGAAGTCTTGTGTGAATTCTGACTGCTTGTGAGAAAAGTCCAAGAAACCAGGAGTCTTGTAAACAATCTTTTCAAAAACAGAATAATTTTTTAATCATGCTACTTACAGGTAAACTGTGTAGGAGTGAATTTACTTCAGATTATTCTTTCTGGCTGTCTATTGCTTTTTGTTTATATGCCTCTATGGAAAACCATTTTTGCCATATGCAGCTTGCCTGATATATTTGGCTTGTCCTCTTGGATATACACTTTAATCATGTGACTTCTCTTGACTCCCAGAGTACAAATTGTTTGATATTCTGAATAAAAATGGCTATTGCATGAGACCTTAGCCTGCCTCATTTATCTGCTCTATTTCCCAAGTCCTACCACCTCCAGTGAGGTAAACAATATGCTATTATCATTTGGTGTGTTATATCTTAGAACATCTGTCCCACACTGCAAGTCAAATATTTCTATGAATTAGGCTGAAAGTCAGAAGCCATGAAAATATGCTTTAAAACTCCTAGAAGAACACTTTTCATTTGAATGAGTTTATGATGTGCAGCTGTGGAAACTTTAGGAGCTCATTGGAAGAGCACAGAGATGTGCCAACACCAATATAGCCAAGTTTGTGTTAAAGAATTAACTTTGTTTTCTCTATTTCTGTGATGAATATAATTTTACCACAGTGAAAATGACAATTGTCAAGAATACAAGTTCAATATAGATTGCTTGTCAATACAGAAGGGAAGGAAGCTCCTCTACATTGCTAGTGATAATGTAAATTTATACAACACTTATAGAAATCAATATGAAAGTTCCACAAAAAAACTTGAAATAGAACTAAAATCTGTCCCTGTCATATTACTTGTTAATATTGACCTGAATATAATTCAGTGTATCACAGAGATATTGACAGATTTTTATTGTAGGACTATTAACTAATTATGGAACCTCATACGTAATTGTCAACAGAGAAAAAAAATGTGCTACATAGATATTCAGATGCTTAAAAATTAAAGTGTTGTTTGCAGAAAATGGGTGAAGCAGGTGATTTTATTGAGATTACGAAAGTTGTGTAAGACTCAGAAAAATATCAGCATCTACTTTTAGATTAGACTTTACTCCAATCAGAATGGCCAAGATTAATAAAACAAATGATAGCAGATGGTGGTGAGGATCTTGGGAAAGATGAACACTAATCCATAGCTGGTGGGAGTACAAACTACTATCAACACTATGAAAATAAGTATGAAGTTTTTACCAAAAGCAGAAAGTTGATTTACCAGAAGATCCAGGTATAATATTATTCTTAGACATAAGCCCTAAAGACTCTATACCTTACTACTTGTTCATTATGTTTATTGCAACTCAATATATTGCTCTGCTCTTTATTGCCCACCACTCAGCATTCTAAATTCTACTCGGAAGAGGAAGCCCAGATATCACAATTGCCACAGGTACTGAATTACTAAAAAAAAAATCTTCCAGACACAACAGGACTGACGCAGATCAGAACTCACAGAGACTGCAATAGCATCCATTACAGACAAAAACCAGCCAAAATCCCATATCTAAGAATGAAAAGGGAACAGAAAATCCAACCCCTAACTATGAAGCCGTTCATAATTGACATCACACTTGAGAGGAAAAATGAGTTTCTCAATGAGAATAATGGGTATATCAAACAAACATCAAGGTAGACACCATCATCAATCATAATTTTGTTGACCAACACAAAATGATTCAATGTTTTTTAATATGCTTTGGGGTTTTTATATTATTTATTTATTTATTTTTGTTATTCTTGTCTTTTTATTTATTTGTATATTTTGAGTATTGATTTTATTTTGAGCGAGATCATGGAGCTCAGTGAGTAGGGAGTATGGAGAATATAGCAGGTCTTTGAATAATTGAAAAAATAAAATCCAAATATAGTACATGAAGAAATAAAGTCAGTAAATACGGAAAATCAAATATTTTCACTTAAAATTGTCTGTGCTTTCTAGGTTTTGTGCAAATGCACAAATTATGTATTTATGTTGATGTGAAAGAAGAAGGGAAGCTGTTTAGAGGAGCAAAGGGAAGTAACTTGCTCAGGTAAAGAGGAGGTTTAGCAGAATAGACTTTCTGAGGAGCCAATTTGGAAGTCCATTAATGCTTAGGGTGTGTAGGGTGTGATATGCTTCTTTTTTTTTTTTTTTTTTTTTTAAGAGTCATTGGCTTCATGCTTAACACTATCATTTTTATTTTATTTGTTTTTTACTTAAAGACAATTTTTTTTATTATGGTGAATAAAGAAGTCGCATTTTCTATCCTTGTAAATCCTTATTCAAGGTCCTTTCCCCCTTCCACCACATCTCTACATAAAGAACATTTTAGATTTTAGAATTTATCTTAGACCATTATAACTTTGAGTATGTTGGCCATATAGATAATTATAAATATATTTAAAAAATACTTTTTAATCATGTAAATCCTGAGTTGTTAAATGAGTTGGTGAAAAGTAAGTTCTACAGGGAGCTTAAATATCTTCAAGACATGTCTTCTGTGTACAAATAAATTGAATCAATTTCATCCCACACATCCCTACCCGGAAATAAACTGATATCACTCATGAGAACTAGGAAGTAGAGAGACAAAGAATGGGCAATGCTCCAGTGACAAACTTCTTACAAATGTCTTTACCTGTCAGTAGGACAAAGATTTAATCCATGCACCTCTGAGGGAAAGTCAATATCCTAACCACAACACAGCAGTATTTGTATCTGTTGAAAATCTTCTCTTTGTAGCTGCTTGAATTTCTTCTCACTATCGACTATGATTTAGAATAGTAACTGCATGCTACAAAAGTAAATTGATATTTCATGACACACAATTTGAAATTAAAGCATGAAAATGTGATGAGATTTAGACCAACACAAAATAGAAACAGACATTACTGTTCAAAGTAAGGTGTGACAAAAAATGTTCAACCAATGATCTTCATTGAACACAAGTGAATCTGTCTTTAATGTTAAGCAAATTTGAAGCCTCGTTAACGAGTGCAAAAAATAAAATCCTAACTATAAAACCAGAAAAGCACTTGGTGAATCCAAGCACAAAGAGTAGATATCTTTAAGATCTTTTTACTGGAATTAATTTTTTTTTTTAAAGGCTGAAATTCAAGCAGTTTCCAAGCATTGGCTCTATGACTTTTGTAATCAAACTAAATTGCCCTAGTTTTATCAAAAGTGAGAAAAAAGTATCAGTGCTGAGATCCTTCTGGCAAGTTATCAATTTAGATCAAGAAAGGGAAGGTACCCTCTTTTTTCCTTCAATATCATTGATTTTGTTTATTGTTCTGATTCACTTCTTTGTTGCATATTAGTAAAAACTTAATTTTGTTTACTGATTTATTTATAACTAGTAAAGATACTTAGGGGTGAATCATTCTAGACTGCAAAAAATCCACACACTTAATATTTCTTGGAGGAAAATGATCCATCATATCTAATTCAAATAAAAAAGATGGGAAATAATACGTTCTTAGCATACAAATTGGAGCTGTTCCTATCAGCTGTCTCAGCAGTGTCTGGTTGCTTTATTAAAATCATGTTTACTAGAAAAGAAAGAAGCTGCATTACTTCTTTTTTTTTTTTTTTCAGTGTAACTACATGCTTTATTTCTTTCCAGTGTTTGTCTTTTTTGACTTTTTTTTTTCCTTGAAGCTTCCTTGGAACAAAACAAACAACATTATTTTAGGGGTTTCTTTGGGATTCTAAGAAATGGGATGATAATTAAAGACAATTACTATGTTAACTTTACTACCATTAGTACAATTGCTCTTCACTTTTTATTTGAGGCAGTCTCTCTCTAGCTGAACTCCTAGTTTCTGAGTCTCTTCTGAAAGTCCAGATATTCAGCTTGAGCTATGAATCTCTTCTCTGCTTCTCAAGAGGGACAGTTATAGGCAGCTGCCACACTTTCCTGGCTTTTGTATGGTTTCTGGGGATTCAAAATCCAGGCCTCACACTTGCATAGTAAATGCTTTTACCTATGAGCCATTTCCCCCTAGTCACCTCTTCTGTTAGAAGTATTACTTCATTATATTTTTCTGCCACTCACTGCTGTTTTAAGGAACAAGAGATGCACATTCTCAGGCTATTTTGAAATTTTCTTTTCTTCCCATCAGATAGACAGACAGACAGACAAACAGACAGACAGATAGATAGATATATACTTTATAGACAAGGGAACTGGAAACAAACATTGGTACAACTCTGTACAAAAAGTTACTCTAAAATATATAGGAACATCATTGCTCCCAAAGCATGTTCTCAGTGAATTAAAATAACTTGTAACAATTTATCAATATAATGGGCATTACAGGGACTTTCAGAAATGCTGATTATTGTGAGCTAAGGTGCTTTTTATTTCTTCAAATGATAGTTTTAGAAACTAAGAAAAATTTTTGATTATTCACAAATCTCACTTATAAACTGTCTTAATTGATATAGTTATAGTTACTGTATAATATTTATCATTTACTACCCCTTCCCTCTTGCTTATCTTAGAGAATTTAGTATCAGTCCTGATGGTTTTAAATTTTCTTTTTACTATGGAGTCAAAATATTTACTTTAATAATATAAAATATGGGTGTACTAGAGTCAACTATTAAATCTGAATATAGGTAGTACATTATAACTTAAGTTTACAAATAGTAGGGAACATTAGCAATTGAGAAAAACTCAGTGAACTAGTATAAAAGGATTGCCAGAGCTATGGAGTAGCATAATCAAATAACAACATTTTAAAAAGTTCATGATTACTCTCATAGTTGAGCTACATATAGTAATCTTTGATTATTATTGCAATTTGTAATTTTTATTCACAAAATTATCTAACACTTCCAGTATAGTATATGAAACAGAGTAGATATTGAATGTTATTTCTTTAATTAATTAAAAAAGTTCCTAACCTTTTCAATCCAAAGTGCTTAACATGGTGTCCAGAATACAGATCACCCTGCCATGATTCATAACCTTAATAACTTAAAAGTAGTTATACTAGTTATGAGAACACCATCATCCTAATGCTTCAAAGGTTTTTATCTTTGTTTACAACACTATAGGTGGTAGCTTGAATGATATGAGCCATCATGGGCTTACATATTTGCATGTTTAGTCCACAGTTCATAAGCTGTCAGGGAAGGATTAAGTAGTCTTGGAAGAGGTATGTCAGTAGGGTTATGCTTTGAAGTTTCAAAAACACATGCCAGGCCCAGCCCAGTCTTTCTCTTCTCTTCTCTTCTCTTCTCTTCTCTTCTCTTCTCTTCTCTTCTCTTCTCTTCTCTTCTCTTCTCTTCTCTCTCTCTCTCTTTCTCTCTTTAGCCATTGCTCTAGTTCCTGGCTTAACTGTAGGCCTACATGCTTTCTGCCATGATGATGACAGACTGTCCACTTGAAACTATAAGCAAGAACCCAACTTAATGTTTCATTTTGTAAGAGTTGCCCTGGTCATGATATCTTGTCACAAAAAAGTAGCAAGGGTTAAAGAACTATCCAACTTTATCTCAACCCTATTCATTTATTGAAATGGCATTGTTACACATTTGTTTTTCTTGTCACTCTCTGTCTATATTTTTTTTAGAAAATGAAGTCCTTTTTTTCCCTGAAAAAAAAAAGAACAATCCAACTAATACTTTTTCCACAGCTAGCCTTTCATCCCCAATAGCAAATAGTCCCTCTGGAGAGGGGAATTTCATACTACTTTTTGCTGTGAGATGTTTTATGCTAAAAGGCAAGCTGCATCTGCTAAGGGTTGGGGTCAGTATCATCTGGATAGTGAGAAGGTAGAAAAACCTTAATTTCATGATGTTTGGATGAAAGATTTTTTTATTTTAAAAGTATGAAAGATCAAAAAAACCCTCAGATTTCAAATTCAATAAATCATAAACTCACCTGAAAATTCTTTATTCAAAATTATGGTTCAAAAGGAATGATTTTGCATGTTTTATTTTCAGAGTGTTATCAACAGTCATTATATTTGAAGGGTTTAATTGCTATAGCTGCATGGGTCAAAACTCAGAATTTATGGGTGACAAAAAAAGCTTCTCAATTAAATTACAGCCTCAGAAATGGTATCATTAGAAAAGATGAAAGTTAGACTCTTTATAAGCAAGCATTTTCTTATTAAATTGAAATTTATTTTTCAATCAAATTAGATAGTTGTTATGTTTTTGGTTAATAACTCTTGAAAGGACTTGCAGAGGTGAATGATTTTTCTACATATAATCATGCAATTAGAAACATAATTGGAATGTCTCTACAAAAGGAGACAACTGCTTTCTTTATTAAAGCCTTGACTTGTGAATTGAACAAAAATGACAGTCTCTTATCTCCTAGCATATTTATTCTGCAAAATGAGTGGTATTTTTCTACAAGCAAATTTAGGCAAACCATTATTAAAGAAATCGAAATGAATTGCATAAGTCACAAATCTTGCTTAATTCACTTTCAAAGTACACAACACTTTGCTATATGCCATGGCTGGTGATTTATTGAGTCTGATCTAAACCTGCTCCATCCTATATCTATGAGATTAAAATGTTTCTTTGTTTCACTGTGCTTACATTTAATAGAATAGATAAGTATCTACTTTACTATCCTAAATTTTACTTCTTGGTGTAGAAAGTATATAACAAAAAAAAATCTGCCTTTATAAGAAATTTATGTCACTGTTTTATTTATTTGTTCTTAATGCATTATTAACTTTGTCATTAAGGATATCAATTTTATTACCCCAGTCATTATTTTTTTAAATAATAACTGTGGAGGCTCAACATCTATTTTATCAATCATTACATAAATAATTTGGGGATACAATCTTTTCTTTAAATTAACAATAGCATCAGCAAAATTTTCATATAGCAATAGCATCACATTATGTTTTTTATTATATTCTAATAATAATTCTGTAAATCAAGGGATGCCATTCATCTCAGCATTACAAAGGCTGAAGTAGAAAGATTTACAGCTGGAGACCAGTCTAAGGTCCATAGCAAGACCTTGCCTCAATAGAAATAAATGAATGAATTAGCTAAAATTGTTAATCCATAAAGCCTGGGCCATAGCTCAGTGGTAGAACACTTGCAAAACTTTACATTCAATTGTCATGACTGAAATAAAACACAAAACTATCTATTAATTGAAAATGTCCATCTCTATAAATCTACTTTGTATTTTCATTATTTATTCTATTTTTTGAGATTATAATAAACTTATATAACTTCCATTTCCCTTTCTTCAATAGCCTCTTCATACTCTCATTTCATTAATAGTTTTCTCTCTCTCTCTCTCTCTCTCTCTCTCTCTCTCTCTCTCTCTCACACACACACACACACACACACACACACACACACACACACACATACCCATATATATTTACACTTATATTCCTGAATATAACTTGCTATCTGTACCATATTGCTCATATGTATGCTTTCAGGTTTGGGCACTTGTTACTAGATAACCAGTTAGTGTAGTCTTCCCCAGAGTGAAGACTATTTCTACTAGTCTCAGCTTTATTTAGTTGACTGTAGTTCCTTATTTAGGATTCCAGCCTCCTGGTGTTCATTGTAGACAACCAAACTTCAAAGTTATGGAACTCAACCCCAGTGGATACATCTACAATACAACTGAATATAAGGCTCATAGACCATCACAGATAATAGTTTGCTGAAAGCTTGTAAGGACACAGAATCAAGAGGTTGGCTGTGAGATGTTTTTCTCCTAAAAGTGTAAAGAAGTTAAAACTATTTTATAGTTGAAAATATTTGTTTCCACTCATTAATTTCATAATGCGTATATTGTATATATGATTTTAGTCTTTGTTGAAAACTTAATTGTATTTAGAATCACCTAGAAAACACTCCGTTATAATATCTCAAAGTTTAATTTAAAATCATTTTACTTAGGACAGACAATTTCTCCTGGACATAAGTGGTACTTTCCTATAGACTAGTGTCCTGAAGTAATTTCAGAGAGGTGTGTTCTAAGTAATCACCCAAGTTCTCTTTTTCTGTTTTCTGTAACCATTAATTCTAACATGTTTTTACTTACATGATCATCACTGCCTTCTCAAACTGTGAGAAAAATAAATTCTTATATGCTTATTTTTTGATAATTAAAATAAATATTATTTATCAAATGTTCATACAACATGTCAAAAAGTCACCAATAAACACCTGTTTTAATTTTAGAGTTTTTCTTATAAAATAGAGACTTATGTAATCAAGATGACAGTGCCAATTAAATTGCAATGATATTTGTTGTGGGTGTTTGTTCCATCAATAGCTTTAAAGTGCGAGTGTTTGGGTCACAACCTATTCATTTCTGGACATAAACATCCACTTTGTCTGAATACTTCACACATATATTAGTTCATTTGTTTTATTAAATAAAAAATAGTCATCACATGCTGATTATATATAAATTACTAAATTCAAAAGAATAAGATAATGTAAATGTTCTCTTACACATATAAACCACAATATTCAGGTCATTTTCAAGGTAACCTAGGAAAATGAACCAAAAGTTTTACCTACATAGAATGTATTACAAATGACAATAGATTAATTGAGTAATCTAGACCACAACTCTACAAAGTTCTCAAATCAGACACTTATTTTTAAGCCCTTCACAAAGCTTCACAATTTTATTCTGAAAATCTATTTAATATTAATGGCTTCCATATTAAATTGCAATTTTACTTAGTTAAATTGACACTTGATTTATGTTTCAGTAAATATTTACCTTAAATGATTACAACACATACACAATTACATACTAAGTAACTTAAAACACTCTCTAAATTTCCTGGGGAAATCAAAAGTCTAAAATAAATTATTATAAAAGGTTTTCTGTGAGAGGTAAATGAATGCGAAAGCTTGCTGCTGGGAAAGATCAGGAGATGTCAAAATTACAAATTAAGTATAATTTACTCCTATGATAGTTAAGCTTGTGTTAAGATGAAACCATATTTGATATAAAAATATATCTTTATACTTATTTGTGTATAGAATTCTGGCCTAGCAAGGCAATGTTGAGTTCTTGATTTTTAGCTAGTACCAATTAGATGAGTGAAAAATGTTTGAATAACTAACAAAACTAAAATTCAAGTTACATTATTAAGATTTCAAATATATGGTTATTAATGTTTTTATGAACATTAAACTACATGACATAGTAAATGTCATGAAAATTCCTGCACTTTGTAGAGAACTCATTATGTTTTTCTTTGCAAAAATCACAAATGAGAATAACAAAGTGTCTTTATAAACTCCACCATACTTCCTTTTTATTAATTTTTGTTAACATTTTAAATTAATAGTGCTTCTCACCTTGTTTAAAGTATTTCTCAAGTAGCTTCTTTTTGTGTGTGGCTTCTTAAAGTTTCTCTAGTATTCTGAGATTAAAACCCCAGAGTTCCATGTGCTTTACTATGTCAAGTCTTTTTTGTAAGATTATCTCTCTCAGCTATGACTATGCTTTTCACTTTATTCTTATTCTCATGCTTATGCAGAACACTTTCTCATTTACTGTAAGCTTTCTCATTTTTAAACAATTCTATTTCATCTCATCCAATTTTGCTTTTGTATTTTTTTACAGCATATATTTTCATGACATACTGAATTCTTGTTTCAGGCAATCTTAAATTTCTGTTAAAAATATAAAAAAAGATGACTTGAAATAAGATTCTGGGTTCTGAGATCTGTACTTCCACATCACTGTTGTATTCTTCACATCATGTGACTGAAGATAGGTCGAAAAGAAGGCCCATTGGAGTTGCATTGCCTGTCTCCTCCTTGTTCATTTTGAACACCTCTCATTGCAAGACACTCACCCAGTGTTGAAATGTCTCTCATTACTGTTTTCGCTTCAGTACTTTCCCACTGAGTTTTCCCTACAGTCTCTGGACAGAGACAAATTCATGTCTGTTGTCTGACATATTAAGAACAGATATGCACAAGTTTCTTTTGTACTTCTTACAAAAGTTGTTAACTCCATCACAAGTACGAGTCCTCACAGCCTCTTCACATCCCATATAATTCTTTAACCCTACATCTCTGAAGTACCATTAACATAAAAATCGGCAAATTATGTTTTCAAGGCAAGAATCTTTGAGAGACTCATCAGAACTTTAGCAAACATTTCAGATTTTGAACTTTAATTTGTTTGTCAGAAGCACAATATAGGGATGTGTGTTCAAACATACATTCTAATATTTTATCCACAAAGAATGTCTTATATAATTTTAGAACAATTGTGTTAAAGGACCACTGATTCCAGGTAGGTATTCTCAGATTATAGATCTATAAAAGTCACTTTTCCCCAAGAATAATTTAAGAACACAACAAATGTAATAATCAGACTATAGTCTTAAAAATCTTATAGATTTTGTGCAGATAAACTTGCTTATTGTTGAAAGAAAACTACATTATATTTAAAATACAAAATAGATATTGGTGCATGTAACTAAGAGTCCAAAAATAACGCTAAAAAAACCATAGGGACTCAGGTATTGCTCAAGAGAGTAAATTTCTTCAAATAGATATATGCTTCATTTTATACCATTTACCTTAGAGATCTCAGCACCACACTTTTTTTTATTCTTCAAATTTCAAGACAGTTAAAAAATACTTTTCATCTTCTTTTTTTCTTCTTATCTTTACAAAGTCACTGAGTCTTACTAATTCAACATAGTAAGTATTATGAGATATGGAATTCTCACAGATGTGTACAATAATTGGATATACTTTTAGCCATCTTAAAATCATGATTCTTTCTCAAGAAGGTAAGTGAATACCAGGAATCCTTCAAGTGGTTAGTATTAAGGCAAGTTATAAATATCTTTGTATACAATATGATTTGAACATTAAATAATTGACACAGAGACATGTCTGAAGGTTTGGTTTGTAGTACTTATTATTAGAGAATGTTCTGGAAACATTAAGAATGGAAATCTCCTATTGCAGTCAAAATTTCTAGAATCTATAAAGATGATTCTAAAGAGAATTCTTAGTAATTGGGGTATGGAGTCTTAACTGGCAATGGCTTGTTAAGCTTCCAATTGTATGTATGGGTTGCATTTAATTGAGTCCTTATCACAAGAGTTCAATGGAAATTCCCCCAAAATACAGGATAATGCTAAGACAAAGGGTTGCTTTCCTCTAACTGACAGTAGGGCTCCAATGCCAAGAGTACAACATCTACACAACTCATTGAACATGGAGGTGTCTAGCTGGTGCCTACATGAGCCTTCCCCTACATTCTAATTTCTTTGATATGTTAAAGTACTCTTCAGGCTATCCAAAAATATGCATACCAAGAACCCAACTCCAAATTTTTTGACCCACAATCTGGCTGTCTGACTTACAAAATATGCTAGGGTAATGTTGAAACAGAAATTGTAGGAATAATCAACCAATGTCTAATTTGACTTAAGGTTCACTCCAGGAGAAGAAACCTATACCTGCCAAAGCTTGTGTAAGCAAGAACCAGAGATGAGAAAGCCCAAAGACCTAGGATAAAACCAAATATGACTTGTAAAAAAATAAAAATAATAACTTATTTTTAATGATATTCTTTTTTTCTTTATTTATTTTATATTTATCAAGAATAACAGTAAAATGAATTTAAAATGCTGAAAAGTTAACAATAATTATAAAGAAGATTAAAAATAATAAGCATGACTTATCAAGGGTGATAATGCAAATAAGATTGCTACACATATATTTACTTTGTGTTCAGCTTTCCCTCTGAATTTTTTTTCCATCCTTGTATGTCCATATTCAAGGTCCCTTCCCCCTCCTACCACATCAGGTCATTTTTGCTTCTCCACAAATCCCCATCCCCTCCCTGGGCAGGGAGCAGACAGTCCTATGGTCCCACTGACCCAATAATGCTTGGATCAGTCTCCACTCCTGGCCAAATCCAGTTTTCTCCCCCCTCCCTCAAGAGTGACTCAGGTATTCCTATAGTTGGAGTGGGATCCGAAGGGTCAGTCCAGAGTGTCTCTGATCCCAAGCTGTTCAGTGGTTGTAGTTTGCAGCTTGGGCATGCTTGGCTTTTTTTCTTGTTTGTTTGTTTAGAGACCACTAATGAGTGAGTACATCCCCTGCTTATCTTTCTGAGATTGTGATACTTCGCTCAGGAGGATATTCTCCAAATCCATTCATTTGCCTGTGAATTTTAGGATGCCTAGTGCCTTATCCAGTCATCATCAGAAAGGCTTCCTCAGGCAGAAGATGGAAATAGAAGGAGAGACCCACAAGAAGATGTACAGTCTAAATAGGAGTTCTCCATCTAATCCTTCCCCTCTGACCTGAAATAATTCCACCAAAGAGAAGTAGGAAAGATAGTAAGAGTCAGAAAATTTGGAGGACACCAGAAAAACATGACCCTTTGAGTCAACTAAGGAAGGTATGTATGAACTCTCAGAGACTGAAAGAGTAAGCACAAGTCCTACCTGAGTCTGCGACGGGTCCTCTGTGTGTACATTATTGTTATTAGCTTAGTGTTTTTATGGTATTCCTAACAATGAGAATGAGTGGGTCTCTGCACTCTTTGGCTACTCTTGGAATTTTTTCCTCTTGTTGGGTTACCATACACAACTTCAACATGGAAGTTTTTGTTTCATCTTATAATTTATTTTGTAATGCTTGATTGTTTTCTCTTAGAAAGAATTCTCTTATTTTCTTATGGTAGGAAGTTAGAGAGTGAATCTGGAAGAAAGGTAATGTATGAAGAAATTGAGAAAAGTATGGGAGAAAAAACAATAATGTGGATATATTGCATGAGTCAAAAAATTGATTTTCAAAAAGACAAAGACTATATATTGAAAAAAGAAATTAGAGTCTATGTAGGGGTAGTAGGTTACTGGCTTACTGACTACAGGGACCTATTTCCTTTCCATGATCCCTCTCCATCTGTCTGTCTGCTTCCTGACCATCCTGTGGTAAAAATTTCTGCTGCTACACACATTTACTGTGATGTGCTGACACACCAGTTGTTCAGAAACAAGGCAGCTGGTCACAGAAGACTGAAACATCAGATGATCAACCAGAATAAAAAAAAATCCCTTTAGATAGTTTGCATAGATATTCTATCAAAGCTATGAAAATCTGATTAACATGGTAGAGAATCTTATTAACCAAAATAATAGATATTTATATGGTGTTAAAATATAATGATATAGTAAATGATCTATGAAGAGGAGCACTGTCATCTATATTTTTGTAACTTTATAAAAAGATTTGTTGAACTATGAAAAATGTAAAACCATCAGAAAAAATCTGTTGAAGAAATTTTTCCAGTGAGTGCCGATGGTTATAAATAGACATTTCAATTACATGACAGAATGGTAAGAGTCCCAAGCTAATAGGTTGGATGTGGTGCTTGCAGAAGCAGGCTAAATGTTCCATCTTAGTTCCTCACCTAAGTAACTGCAAGGATAGTGTTTCTGGAATGTATTAAGATGTGAAACCATTTTATGAAATATACATTCAAAAGTTGATGTTAGGTAAGGGTTTATAACATAATACTCTTAAATATGAGGCTTAAAATATATAAGTCTATCCAACAATGAGGAACATAAAGGGAATAATGTTTATTTTTGCTTACAATATCAAAAGGTTTAGTTAATCAAGGTGGGTAAGGACAGCAAGATCATGAGGTATCTGCTTACATAATATCCACAGACAGAAGGCAGATTGTAGTTATGACGTAGGGCCTAGTTATACGTAAACCATCAAGACTTTACTATCCATTGTCCTAGTGACTCATAGGGGCTCTAAGGACTAACATTAGAGTTCTTTAATCTTCTACAATAGCATCACCTGCTAAGTGAAAACTGTTCACATACACAAACACACTGGGGAACATTCCACATTCAAATTGCAGCATGTAAGATTTTGAAATGAAAAGTTAGAACAATACTTGATATTGAAATTTGGAGTTAAAGATTTATAAATCTTTGCCAGAAGTAAGCTTGAAAGATATTTTTGTTAATTTAAAGTATGCAATGTGAAAGGGACAAAGTGAAAATATATGATCAGCAGTCCTATGATATTTAGAATTCAACCATGAAATAAAGGATTCATATGATTTTTAAAAGCAAAATCTAATGCAGCAGCAGAAGAATCAAGAATATGATGGTACTACCACAGAAGTTTTCAGCGTCAGTTCTTCTAAGGTGATCCCCTGCCTACAATACTAGAGAGGTGATACAATTTTACATCTACTTTACTAATAACAAATAACTTCACCAATGCTGGTGTTAACAGTGTTCCATACCTTATTTGGAAAATATTATACAATAAGAAAATTAAATGAGAATTTGAGACATTTTATATGTTCTGTAATTCAAATATCAAGCTATGCAAAGGGAACATTAAAGATGAACAGTAAAAGGAAACATTTTTTTTATTTCATTAAGTTTGAAATGGACCCATAATGGAGGTCATGAATGATGAGAGAGCATCCTTATGTGCAGTAACTACAATATTGTAAATTAGTCTCCTTGATAGTTTTCTGACTGCCACCCTGAAATATTTCTGCATTATTTGAAGCAATAATTATTCTCTAAGTGTATTTCAATAAATTTAGACAGTTCATACACTTATTTTACTTTGACTCAAAGGTCAACAAGATTCAACAAACATCCTGATTATAGTTCTTAGAGATAGATATCTGTACACGAAGAAGTATAGGAAATTCAGTAATTCAGAGATGGTCCTCCCTAGGGAATAGCACACCAGTTGGTCATAAAGTGCCAAATGGTTAACTCAAAAGATTTACAAAAAAGTAACATTACATGGACTCAACAGGTTATATTTAAAAGTATACAAGAAACATACTTGTGTTTAATAACACTTGATTTTTAAAAAGCCAATGAATTTGAATGACAGTTTGGAGAAGGTACATTGTAGAGTTTGGAGAGAGAAAAAGAGAGATTGAAGTGTTGTCATAAAATTTAAATGAAAGAATGATTTTTATTTTACCCACTTTTTAAAATTTATTGTATTGAACTTTCCATATATTACTATTATTTTACTTTACTTCCTCTTATTCTTGGTTTTGTGAGTCCAAATTCTGGTTGTTTGAATATATAACCTGCATTCATTTCAGCAATCCCTTAATATTGATGAACTATAGATTTCTAGACTAGTAAAAATAAACAGTACTTTCTCTGATAACAGACATGTTCTTCTCGACCTTCCTGTATGTAGCCACTGGACATGAAAATTACTAAGTAGAACAAATGTGTCACCTGGTATTTTGTTCTCAAGTAACTCAAATAGTTGTTGAGTCATGCTGGTCAGCTCAGTCTTGTTGTGTCCCTTAAAAGAGAGTTACTTAATTCCTTAGAAGATTTTATAAGCCACTGAAATTTCCTACCTGGCTTTGTTATTGAAATTTTCTATTATTTATTCAAGCCAGCGCAAATTAAAATTGCCAGAGGTAATAAATATGATTTTTAAAATATTTTTATCTTAACCATACTGATTATCTTTGCACAGAAAAGAATTTTTTTTTAAATTTTACTTTATATATACATCATGAGTATCTATTAAAATTCACAATGCCCACACATTTCCTATGGTATTTCTGTAAGGAACACTCTTAAAGTCTCGGATGAACAGTTAAGTGTCTTCATTGTTTACTATCTTAGGTGTATTGATGAAATCTTGAAATTCTGCCATGAAGAAAAACCACTAGTGTTAAGGACCATTCACTCCTACTTACCCCTGTCTTCCTACTGCACATTTTTTTGTAACTCTATTATAGTATATAATCTCTTTGGCATTTGTTTTTTTTCTGTAGTTCTAAGTTTTAGACATTAAATGGAAATCTTGTGGAGAAAGAAACAAAAAACCCACATATGAAAGTGATACATATCTCATGCCACATTATTAATTGATACTTGAAGAAAAGAGATCTTGATTTTAAAAAGATTATTGAAAATAAGAACATATTAAATAAAAGAAATTTCTCACAATAGAGAAGCAAGTAAAAAATTCTTAGAAAAAAAAAACACTTTAAAAACCTAAGAAAGAAAGACAAAGATTTAAAATTGCAGAAAGAGGACAAACTCATGCCATGTAAAGTGACATTTACTAGCTAGGCACATGAAGGATATTCTTAAGTTTCATGCATTTAACAATCAAAATCTTAGCAAAATTAAGTTATAATACAAGTATTATTTCCTCAGAAGAAAGCTGTTTGAATATTATGTTGGTTTTTCATATCCTGAAGACAAGATTAACAAAACTAGGGAAGATTGAGGAGACTACAAGAATATAGGTGAGAGGTCCATAGAAGACAACCCCAAGATGAAATATATATTTCTATGCACGCATCATGCTTGAGAAACACACATTGAGGAAGTAGGTACTGAACATTTGGAAACATCTTCTCTGTGAAGAGAAACATATTAATAACAAATAATTAATTTTAGTGAAAGAATATTTTTGAAAGTAGTGGCTCTTTTGTGAAACTGACATATATTGGGCATACATGTGAAACTCTTGATACAGCAAAAATGGAATCACAACTTATTCAAATGGATCTTTTAAAAGGCAATGATGCTTGCTCTGCTATAATTTTAAATTTTGAACGTAGTCCAAAACAAACCTAAAAGTAATACAGAACTGTGTCAAAGGACAGTGACATTATTTTCCAAATATTTTATCATGAATTTTAGATTAGATTTTTTCTCTCTTTGAGCTAAAAATGACAGTAGTGTTGTCAACCTTTATGATAGAGGCTAGGTTTTTATTAATTAAAAAAAATAAGATAAATTGTCACATCAAAATGTGACAATACAAACAAGCAAGAAAAAGAGCTCAAAAAAGACACAAAAGTCATAGACCCAGTTGTTAATATGCTCAGAATTATTATAAAGAGCACTAAATTGAAACCTGTAACATAAACACAGATGACCTGGCCCAGACCCAAGAGGCCCTGTGCATGCTGCCTCAGTCTCTCTTTTCTACAATAGAGTGACATGATTTACACATTAACCACTCCAGGACAGATCTCAATTTCAGACATAATTAACAAATAAGAGACTCCATGATATTATTATTATTAATTATTACTATTATTATGTGTGTATTTATTTGGACAGATTTTGGTGTGTTTTGTAGTTGTTCTGTTTCTTTTCTGGGTGATGTAATTCGTTTTCCAGGTTTTGACATTTTGTTGTATTGAGTCTTTGTTTTTTGAGAATTAAGTTAAAATTAGATGGGAATGTAGGGAGTTGTATCTGGAAAGACTTAGAGAAGGAGGATAATATGATCAAAATATATTTAAATTTAAAAATTTAAATAAAAAGATTTTTTATGAGGCTATGAAGTACAGTCATATTGTCATCACAAACTCAGAGGCAGCTAATCAGTGCCATCCATCATTTAGCTTAAAATTCAGTTTCCAATGTTATAAAGGCTTAGTTTTCCATCACATATGAAGAAGAGGATACTTTTTTTAGATGTCCTCAAAATGGCTCTGGATTCAGACATAAATGGAGAAGAAAATCTTTCTTTTCTTCCAAGTGTTTTTCGTGAGTTACTGCACACTATGCATGCTTCAAAAGTCCTTGCTGTTCGAAACACAGTAGTTTCTATTTTTAAGGTCCTGGAGAAGTCCCAAAAATGAAAACCATCCATGTATGCAATCAGCAAGAGCATCTTTTTTTCTTATCTTGAGAAAGCTTTCAGTTTCATCCCCCACAAAAGTAAAACGTTGACAACCCTGAAAGGGACTGTGGGTTCCTTTTACACACAGAAGACGGGAGGTCCAAGAGTAGGTAGGTCACCTTAGTAGTACATTTTCATTGACTAGGGCTAGTCAGGGCTTTAACTATTCCATCTGAGCAACTTCCAGACTTTGTACTTATTTGGTACCTTGACCTTTCTGACTGTGGCTGAGGCCTGGCCTGGCCTAATATTGCATGTACCAAGTCTCCTTATCCTTGCTGTTGAGCGTGTTGAAAATTTATTGTTCTTTGTTTATGGATTTCTCAGAAGCAGCTTGTTCAGTCTCAGGAAGATGATATTGTGGCCTGATCCCTGAGGGAAGAGTGAACATCCTGTTATAGCATCTGCTCAATCCTGTCATATATAAATTATCTAAACTCTATGTATAGAAATTGACTTGGGACCTGAACCCAGGCCCTAAGAAGGGCACTCAGCTTCGACGCAGAACATAGTCTGCTCAGAACACAGCTAGCATAATAGCAGTGGGGAAACAGTCGAGTCCCTGGGTCCTAGGCACACAGCTGAGAAGTGAGAGAGTAGGCAGGGATGTCTGATCCCTGAGACAGGGAATGCAATATGCCTAGAACAGGGCTAGCATAAATGCAGCAGGGGAGCAGAAGAGTCCCTAGTTGCACAGCTGAAATATCAGAAGTCAAATGGTTACTTTGGCCCCCTGAACCCAAGCCCTGACATAAGCACTCAGCTTTGACACTGAACACAGTTTGCCCAGAATATAGCTGGCATAATAGCAGCAGGGGAGCAGCCAAGTCCCTGGCCCCACAGCTGAGAGGTGAGAGGTCAAATGGTAATGACTGGCATCATAGCACTGTGATCTCACAAGATCAGCTGACCCTCTGAGCACATAGCTGATTAAGAGCCCTCAGTCCAACAATCTCTAACCCTAAGAACCAACTAAGAACTAACCAAGACTGAATTGAGGAAACAATAAGCAGACAAGAGTGTAAGAATATATACAACAATACAAAGGTCAACAAGAAACCACTGGAAGAAGCAAGTAGTTCTATAGTTTCAAGACCTGAACATAGCAATGAAGAGGAAATAGTAGGAAACCACCTTAAAAATAGTTTTATAAAACTAATAGAAGATGTAAAAAACTCTCTTAAAGAAATAGAAGAAAATAGAAACAGAAAATTAGAAGAGATAAACTAAGAACTACGTCCTGAATGAAAC
>PVIH01001423.1:24523-72876 GCA_004025045.1 Sigmodon hispidus
AAAAAAAAAAAAAAAAAAAAAAAAAAAAAAAAAAAAAAAAAAAAAAAAAAAAAAAAAAAAAAAAAAAAAAAAAAAAAAAAAAAAAAAAAAAAAAAAAAAAAAAAAAAAAAAAAAAAAAAAAAAAAAAAAAAAAAAAAAAAAAAAAAAAAAAAAAAAAAAAAAAAAAAAAAAAAAAAAAAAAAAAAAAAAAAAGAAAATAAACAGGTGAAAGAAATTTACCAGGAATTAAACAGTGAAAAAGAAGCAATAAAAAAGGTCCAAACCTAGATAAAGCTAGAAATAGAAAATCTGAAAAAGAACCCAGAACTACAGATTCAAGCAGAAACAACAGAATCTAAAAGATGGAAGAGAGAATCTCTGGGGTGGAAGACTCACTTTTGGTAATGGATACATCAGTTAAAGAAAACACTAAAACCAAAAATGTCATAACACAAAGAGTTCAGGAATTCAGGACATTATGAAACAACTAAACCTGAAAACAACTGGAATCGAAGAAGGAGAATACCAGCTCAAAGGCACAGAAAATATATTCAACAAAATCACAGAAGAAAACTTTCCCAACCTAAAGATGGAAATACCTATAAAAATACAGGAAATAGACTAGACCCACAAAAAAAGTCTGCTTGCCATACAATAATAAAGTCACTAAACCTACAGAACAAAGAAAAACTACTAAGAGCTAAAAAGAAAAAGGCTAAAACACCTATAAAGGCAGACCTATCAGAAAAATACTTGACTATTCAATGGAAACAATGAATGCAAGAAGGTCCTGGTCAGACATTATACATAAACTAAAAGTGCATGGATGCCAACCTAGACTACTGTACCCAGCAAAACTCAATTAACATAGATGGAGTAAACAAGATATCACACTACATATCCAGATTTAAACAAGCATTTAATGGCTGAGCTAAATCTCTGAAGAAAGAAAATGAAGCATATAAGAAAATGCAAAGATCTCCCATGTTCCTGGATAGGTAGGATCAACATAGTAAAACAACAGATGTTACCAAAAGCAATCTACAGATTCAATGCAATTCCCATCAAAATCCCAAAACCATTTTTTACAGATCTTGATAGAACAATACTCAATTTAATATGAAATAACAGGAAAGCTAGGACTGTCAAAACAATTTTACTCAACAACAGAACCTCATGAGGCATCACCATCAATGACTTCAAATTAGACAATAGAGCTACAGTTAAAAAAAAAAACAGCTAGGTACTGGCATAAAAACAGACTTATGAATCAATGAAATTGAATTGAAGATCCTGTCATTCACTCACACACCTATGATCACCTGATTTTTGAAAAAGAGGCCAAAAATATTCAATGGAAAAAAAAACATCATATATTAAACAAAAGATGTTTGCATAATTGGATGGTAGTGTGTATAAAAATGCAAATAGATCCAACCCTATCACCTTGCACAAAACACAAATCCAAGTGCATCAAGGATGTCAATCTAAGCCAAGCTACATGAACTTGATACAAAAGAAAATAGAAAAAATCCTCCAGTGCATTGGTACAGGTGGCCACTTCCTAAATATAACACCAGTGGCACACACACTAAGAACAACAATAAGTGAGACCTCCTGAAATTGGAAAGCTTCTGTAAAGCCAAGGCCACAGACAATAAGACAAAATGGCAGCCTAAAGATTGGGAAAAGTGTTTTACCAATCATACAAGTGACAGAGGATTAATCTCTAAAATATATAGAGAACTCAAGAAACTAGAGCCCAAAACCTTAAATAACCCAATTAAAAAATGTGGTTCAGAACTACAAAGGAAATTCTCAACAGAAGAATTAAAAATGACTAAAAGGCTCATGAAAAAGTGCTCAACATCGTTAGCAATCAGAGAAATGCAAATCAAAACAACTTTGAGATACCACCTTATACCTGTCAGAATGGCTAAGATTAAAAACACAGATAATAGCCTATGCTGGAGAGGATGCAGAGTGAGGGGAACACTCCTTCATTATTGGTGAGACTGTAATATTGTTCAGCCCCTCTGGACTGCATTGTGGTTTCTCAGAAAATTGGGAGTCAATCTCCCCGTGGATCCAGGAAAAACACTTTTAGTCATCTACCCTAAAGACGCATATTCACACTCCAAAAGCTATGTTGATAGCAGGATTATTTGTTATAGCAAGAACCTAGAAATAACTGAAGAATGGATTAACAAACTGTGATACATCTACACAATGGAGTACTACTCAGCAGTAAGAATAATGATATCCTAAAATTTGCAGGGAAGTGGATGGATTTGGAAAATGTCTTCATGAGCAAGGTATCACAGTCCCAGAAAGATTTACTCATTAGTGGACTTAAATTTTTTTTAAAAAAAGTCATTGTATACAAGAGCTCAAGGCTAGAACATAGCTTAATGACACAGTGCTTCACTTCTGCATTGATGACTTCTGGCAGGGGTGTGGGTGAGGAAAGACTTGTTTGCATTAAGGGTCTGGCCACAGGGAGTTTAATTATGTTCCAATAAGTAAATGAGCAGCATGAATGGTCATTTTCATAAATGGGGAGATCACACGAGGGAGTATGAATCTGAGAGAACTGATAACTGTGTTTGATGGGGTACATGATGTAAAATCATCAAATAATAAATATATAAATAAAAGAACAAAAAAGAAATTGACTTTTGAAGCATTTCTTAGCCCTTTTTCATACTGTCTATATTCTCTTTTCCATTTTAGTGTATAGGTATTTGTGAACTTTAAGTGATGGGGTGTGAAGTAAAGTTTTTTTTTTTTTTTTTTTTTTTAAGATTGCTACACATATATTTACTTTGTGTTCAGCTTTCCCTCTGATTTTTTTTTTCATCCCTGTATATCCTTATTCAAGGTCCCTTCCCCTTCCAGCCACATCAGGTCATTTTTTCTTCTCCACAAATCCCCATCCACTCCCTGGGCAGGCAGCAGACAGTCCTATGGTCCCACTGACCCAATAATGCTTAGTTCAGTCTCCACTCCTGGCAAATCCAGTTATGTCCCCCCTCCCTCAAGAGTGACTCAGGTATTCCTATAGTTGGAGTGGGATCCAAAGGGTCAGTCCAGGGTGTTTCTGATCCCAAGCTGTTCAGTGGTTGTGGTTTGCAGCTTGGGCATGCTTGGCTTTTTTTCTTGTTTGTTTGTTTAGAGACCACTAATGAGTGAGTACATTCCCTGCTTATCTTTCTGAGTTTGTGATACCTCACTCAGGAGGATATTCTCTAAATCCATCCATTTGCCTGCAAATTTTAGGATATCATTTTTTCTTACTGCTGAGTAGCATTCCATTGTGTAGATGTACCACAGTTTGTTAATCAATTTTTCAGTTGAGGGACATCTAGGTTGTTTCCAGGTTCTTGCTATTACAAATAATGCTGCTATGAACATAGTTGAGCTAATGCCTTTGGAGTGTGAATGTGCCTCTTTAGGGTATACACCTAGAAGTGGTATTGCTGGGTCCTTGGGGAGATTGATTCTCAATTTTCTGAGAAAGAGCCATATTGCATTCCAAAGTGGCTGAACAAGCTTACACTCCCACCAACAATGGAGGAGTGTTCCCCTTGTTCCACATCCTCCCCAACATTGGCTGTCATCTGTGCCTTTATCTTAGCCAATCTGAAGTAAAGTATTAAAGTTTAGGGATGAAAAGTGATTTGAAAAGAACTCCCATTTATTAACTTCCTTCAGTTTTTTTTTTTTTTTTTTTTTTTTTTTTACATTTGCTGGTCTGGTCTTTGATTATAACATATATATGTATCACCCATATGCGCGCGCGCACACACACACACACACACACACATACACACACATTCTGTGTTCTTGTAGTATCCTCTACCCCCTGGTTCCTATAATTTATAGGCCTCATTACATCCCTCATTGTTTGGCCACAAGCTCTGTCCCTGTGTAGCCCCTACATATATTGAAAACAAGATAAATTATAGGTCAAAGGTATTGTGGATAGATTTGTGAACCATTCGCACCTATGGAAGTCTTGTCTGTTTACAGATGTTGGCCAATTCAGACTAATATTCTTCTTTACTAAGCTCAGTAACTCTTCCTATCAAAATCTCATGCTCTCTACCTGCCCTTATCTGGAGATTGTCCTTGTACCAGGAGGATTGACTTTATGTGAAAGTTAATCTAATCCAGATGTCTGACTTATCATTAGCTTGACCCTTGGCACAGATATCTGCTAGAAGGCTCCCTTGATGTATATATGATAACTAAGTCATGTGCTAGGAAACCTATGATAGGACCCTACTACTTAAGTGCAAGTTAGACTTTGTCCCCTGGCTCTCCAATTCTATATATTTCCTATACTCTGGAATAAAATTGAGCTGGTTCATGGTAGTTTGTCTCCACAGAGCACTTTCCTTCAAAACTAAAGGCATCCTAACCTGTTCCCTGCTTCTGGTCTTTTTATCCTAATGGACAGATGCAGCCAACGATTCCAAGGAAGAAGAAGAGTAGCAAAAGATGTGAGGTTCTTGAAATACTGGTTTGTTTGTTTTTTTACCAACTTTGTTAGAGATGCCCTAAGATATTTCATGTTATTTGTGGCAATTGTGAAGACTATTGTTTCTCTAGTAATTTCATTTTTAACCTGTTCATCATTTATGTTTTGAAAGGCTATTTTTTTAAAGTTTATTTTATATTCTGCCACTTTGCTGATGGTTTCTGTAGGAGTTCCCTGGTAGAATTTTTGGAGTCACTTATATGTACCATTATGTCATTTGCAAATAGTAGACTGACTTCTTCCTTACAAAGTTGTATCTTCTTGATCTCCTTATTGCTCCACCCAAAACTTCAAGTCCTGTATTGAATATATGGAGAAACTCGACAATCTTGCCTTGTCCCTGATTTTAAGGGAATTACTTTGAGTTTTTCCATTTAATTTGATATTGGGTATTGGCTTGCTATATATTATGTTTAGACATGTTTTTTGTATTCTCGTTGTCGCCAAGATTTTTATCATGAAAGGGTATTGGATTTTGTCAAAGGACATTTCAATATCCAATGAGTAGAACACTCAATTTTATTTGTTTAGTGTATTACAGTGACAAGTTTTCACATGCTGAAGCATCCCTGAATCTTTGGATGAGTCCTACTTGGTCTTGGTGAATGATACCAAGAGAATAACAGACTGGGAGATTATAGTGGGAAGGAAGCTCACCTGGACTTCCAGCAGTCTGTATTCTCTGCCATCCAGTAGACTGGGAAGTCTCTGCCCACGTTGAAGGCTGCCGCATGGAAATTAGAAAGGGGCCTCACCTGGATGCAATCTACTTTCTAGTTTACTGACTTTTGAGACATTATATTCAGAAGTACAGGCTCATTTTGAATTAGGACTCTGACATGTTCTCAGTAAAAGATGATCTTTTTCTGTTTATCTCCACTATTGCTCATTCAGTGGTTACTATAAGAGACAGAGTTAGTGTGTCTGCAGAGAAAATTAATTACTCAGTTGAGGACAATTCTTTATAGACATATGTTACTTATCTTTCTTTTTATTTTCAAAGCCATTGAACATTATTGAAAGAAAGTTCTAGACATAAATAGTTTGAAATGAAATAAACTCATAGTGGTAAAATGTTACTTATCTAAATATTTTAGGGCTAGAATAAAACAAAACACATTGTAGGTCTAGTTTATCAGCAAGAGTATTTGCATTCAGGCTGGCAGTAAGCCTTTTGCAAAGTGTGGCTTGCTAAGAATAGTGCAAAAGTGGGGCAATGCTTAAAATACAGTGCAGGAGAAATATCACATTAGTTATCATAAGCAAAATCAGTATTTCTAATGATCTGAAGAGTTGAGTGAATGTGACCTAAATAACTTCTCTGAGAAATGGCCTGAGCCTTGACTGTACTGCTCTGATTAATGGCTCTGGCTTTATCCCAGCATAACTCTCTCATTAAAGAATTAGGGAAGGGGCAATTTAGAATTACATAAGGCATAACAATTTAATGTAGTTAGTTTTTGTCAATTTTCAGAGCTTGTAAATCACTATTCAGGTCTCCTAACTTGAAAAAATATCCTACAAATCTAGGTGTGTAATAGCACAGTAATATATCTTGAATACATTGCAAACCATCCTGTAAAATGAACACAGGAGCAGAGATGTGCATTGAGGTAGAAATTTTCTAAATGGATAGAAAGAGAAAATACATGAATTTGGTCTTAAATTTGTTAGTCAGGATGAACTATGGTAAAATATGTGTCAGACAAGAGTTTTTAAGATCCCTCTTATTTTCTGAGAATTAAGAGAGGTTAAAACATTGTATGCACTGAAATATTTTTGTTAGATTTGACATAGGTTCTCACTCAGTGATCCTGGCTAGCTCATAACTCAGGAAGTAAATCTGAGTGACTTGAAACTTGTAGTGATTTCCCTGCCTGTTCCTCCTGAATGTGGAGAGGACAGGTTTTTGCAAACATTTATGGCATTTTAAAATAATTTTGTTCTGAATGACCACGTTGATGCCAGGATTTATCTATGCATTTAATTTGATTATATTTTTCAATAAGCTGGGCATGGAGGCACACACTTGTGATTCTAGCAACCAGGGGAGTTAGAGGAGAAGCTAGCAAAGTGCAACTAAAGACTAAGCTTGGGAACTTAATTCTTAATACACTTGGATTCAAGGTAGAAAGGAATGAGGCATCATGGTCTACAATAGTGTAAGAGTAGGTTTCAAAGCAATGGTCAAATAGATGTCAATGATAAGTGTGGGCGGGACACAAAACACAACAGAAAGACATAAAAACAAAATGGCTTTGTAGGTCAGGCACATAAACAGGTTTGAAAGTAAGATAAAATATATTCGAAGGTGAGAGTAATCAGAATGCATTGCATATTACATGCAATTGTCAAAAAACAAATTTAACTATTAAGAAAGTGTTAACATTTTGGATTAGTGGTAGTGTATTTTCCTAGTGGCCTACAGGCCTTGAATTTAGATGCCAGTGTCAGAAAATAGTAAGAACAACAACAAAAATAAGGATTTGGCATGCAGTTTACATTCCCAAAGATGTTTAAACTTCCGAATGTCATTTACATCCTTTAATTAAATTCATAACTGTAGGACTTTGCTTTTGGTAGCTCTCTACACTGTTTTTTGGACAAAGACTTCTTTGAAAACCTCAGTTTTATTAAAGTCTGAAAACTCATAAATATATCACTTTGTCTGCCCCATCTTGCTGTTTTTATGATGATTAAATACAATATATGTAGTTCATATTTCCACCTTTTGATCACAGAAAACTAAGAACTCAAAATTTTATGTTCTTAATAAAACAAAAATTATATAATAAAAATGACCAAGGTTGTAATTCATGACAACTGAAATAAATGAAACTAGTATGCCTTTAAAATGGGCACTTACAGTGATATCTGCAATGGAAATACTGTGCAGGAAAGCAAAACATACCATTAAAGGAAACTTTGGTATTTTTACCATCATCTGATATTCAAATATTCTATTGTTTTTTCCCACTTTATTGTCTTAAATAACCCAAGCATAAAACCTGTACCTCCCTGTTGTTAAAGACAAAAATATAACCATTGCTACATCTAACTATTAAACAAACTCCTTTCTGCTTTCAAATACAAAGACCTTTTCTAACCATCTCACACTGCAAAACACAGGATTAACCATCCCAATTCTACACTGTGTTGTAATTTACCAAGAAAGATTTCCAAGTACCTTGGACCTGGCCCATTACAAGTGGCTCCTGGCAAACTTTATCTGTCTCTTCATTCATCTTTTGCAACCGTGGTGCTTTTGTTCTATTGATTTAATGGATCACCTCACACACAGCAAAGTTTTAGCTTTTCTACTGAGCTCAAAATTCTACCTTTGTTTTGTTCAAGCTGAGCACCTTGATTTCCACTTTGTTGATCATAGGAAAATCAAGAAAGAACTTCTAAAGATGATGCCTTTTCTCATTTTAAAGCTAGATCTTTATTCTTTCTCATTTAATATTTGTGCATCATAGGAAGTACCCTTATTACCTTTCACATATAGTCTTTCTAAACTCACACTTTTGAACATCTTCAGTGTGTCTTTCCCCCTCATCTCCTTTTACTCTTCTATAAAAGTAAATTGTCCACATCTCTACTTAAGGAAAGCAGAAGGAGAGTTTACAGATTAAATCATAATATGAATAAATCCAAAGACTACTTTCTGTATGTGACAGTACATGAGTGTTTATTGTGTATGCCTTAGTGCTCTTATTTGGGTATGCAAGCATGTATGAGCATGTATTTTTATGTCCTCTCAAAGGTGGAGGGAGACCTTATGTATTTCCTCAGTAGGTCTATCCATCTTTTATTTCTGAAACAGGGTTTTTTTTGCTGGTCTTAAGCTCACATATTAAGCTATATTGGCTGGCTAGTAAATATTGAGGATATGCCTGTCATCACCTTACCTGTGCTAGAAAAATAAGTGGTTACTGATGAATCCAGTGTGTGGGGTGTGTGGGGTGTGTGTGTGTGTGTGTGTGTGTGTGTGTGCATATGCCTGATTCTGAGAGTTGAACTCACGTCTTCAGAGTTGTAAAACAAGTACTATATACCAAGCCCCTATTTCTATACAAGAAATACAAGATAAGAATGTGGACTTGTCTGGAGTAGATGCTGAACTAAGTCACCTTGGGGCCTTGGGATCTCCTGCCCTTGCTGGGGAGAAGATGAGGAGATGGGGAGAAGAGAGATTGACTGGGAGGTGTGGGAGGGGGAAGGGAGTTTGCACAAGGGGATAAATGGATAAAAAATGAGACTTTATTCAAAAATTAAAAAAAAGAAGATTGAGTCTAGCAACTAAGCAATGTGTGAAGTCTGGATGTGTCTCCCCTCAATTTGGGTTCTGTATTACCTAGCTTTAGATGCTACAGCTTCTGCACACCTTACCCTAGGTGCAGAAAAGGATTTCTAGTGACAATAGAAAAAGGCTTCATCCACTTTCTTCTGTAGAAATGACAAAGATATGAATTAAAAGTTGGATTATGAACACATCCCACATATAAAAATAAAATTTGATAGCAATAGATAATTGTAAAAGTAATGGACAAAGCCCAGTTCAGGATGTCATCATTATAATATTTCCATCATGTACTTTTCCAAATAACTAGTTCTGAATGTCACTAGTTAATTTGGTATGGACTTCTTTTAAAATTTCACTTAAGGCCTTGATTTGTGTTACTTTCTGAATTTCAGACCTCCCTTCTCCCATTTGATATCCTCTGTTTTACATGCAAAAATATGAAGCTAATATTATGCTAAGCATCTCCAGCATAATACACCTAAAATCTTTAAACTCCATTTTTAGGTTCAATTTTCTTTTTTGAGGTGCTTACACATGAGAATATTTTAATATCTAATATATATTTTATATAGTAGTGGGGAAAAAAACGAGATTAATAAAGAATCATTGCTGGCATACTACTCACAATATGGCCCAAGTTATCCACAAACTTATGGTAAACCTCCTACATACATCTTCCATTCTTGGATTAAAGTATATGCAGCTAGGCCTGGCCTGTAATCTACACTCTTTTTCTTATTATGAAAACAGTCTCATATTTTTATTCATGTTTCATCTTGTTCAAACTCCCTTCCCCCTCCTACCCCTCCCAGTCAATCTCTCTTCTCCCCATCTCCTTATCTCCTTATCTCCTTCCAAGCAAGGGCAGGAGCTCCCAATGTCCCAAGGTGGCTTAGTTTAGCATCCACAGCAGATCTGCTTTACTCACCCCAGCATCAAGACTGAGTCAGATGTTCCTCTGGAGGGAATGGGCCCCAAGGTCCAGGTCCAAAAGAAGAAATAAAACTATCTCTATTTGCAGTCTACACTCTTGTTAGACACTTTTCCTGAGTCAGTTATTCATAACTGAGAAAATACTGATTTGCTTTGGCTCATACATTTCATTCTTTATTGTATAAAATAACATTTCCTTTAATAAATACAATGGTGAAAAGGTATAAATCTATCAGTTTATCAGTGAGAAAAGTTGTTTATTTTCTGTATCAGTAGTAGTACTACATTAAGCTATTCAGGTATGGCATATGAAGCATCAATTACTCAACATTTTTTTCATTTGATTTTACTATAGCTGACAAAAACTTTACTTTGTCAGAATATCATTTTTGTGGAAAGCTACTGACAAACATTTTCAGAAAATTAACAAAGCAAAATATCTGTTACTTTTTCTCCTATGTGTACTCTGACAATTAAAAGAAATAAGAGGAAGCTCTGGAAGATTCTTCATATTCTGCTAATATCTTAGAACATATCAATGGCCATGATTAAATTTACCAATGACAAGAAAATGAAAACTGCAAATATGCTTTCAGTAAAATATAAAAGACAGTTTTTTTTTTTTTATTAAAGTGATGCTAAGAACAGAACACAAGGGGACAAGGGGTTGGGGAGATATTTCAGAAAGAAATTTCTGTCACACAAGAATGAGGATTTGAGTTTGGATCACATAAAAATCCATACATGGTAATATATGCCTATAACCCCAACCTGTCAACATGGACAGACAAATCTCTGAAATTCATTATGCATTAAGCCTACTTATATCAATAAGCTTCAAGTGTAGTGTGAGATACCACCTGTAAAGCAATGCTGGAGATGAATAAAGAAGATACTCAATAATCAACTTCTAGTATCTACCTGCACATGTATACATGCACACTTACATGCACATACATTTACTCATATACATCAAAAAATTAAATTTGAGTTATGATTGTACTGGTCTTTATTCTTAGCACTTGAGAGAATGAGGCAAAAGAATCATAATCTTCGACTATACCACAAATACCTGTTAGAAAAAAGAAAGAAGGTATGTTGTATTATGTTTCTGGCCTATTCAGCTTGTGGTCCAGACCAACAGACTGGCTGACTGGCCGACCCGTAGAAACTCACAGACGCTTACATTAATTTTATGCTTATTGGCCTAGAGCCTAGGCATATAACTTGTTAACTCCTTTAACTTAACTCAACCCATGATTTCGATCTTGTTAAGCCGTGTGTCTCGGTACCTTTTCTCAGAGCAGCATTTCAACTTCTTTCCTGTGTGCCTCCTGGCATCTCTTTGGCGTATCTTTGTTCCTTTTGGTCCCAGAATTTTCCTAGTAGCCCCACACACACTTTCTGTTTGCCTCTGGCAAATCAGTTTTTACCAGTGGCTGGGACAATTATTTACAATGGAACATAATCTCACTACAAAGGTAGGCTTAGCTGCAATACAGGGAAAGATGAATAGTGAGGCCAACCAACATGTCTGTCAGTTGAAAATAATTTCAAACACATATTTATGCCTCTATTGAAGCCTTTCTACTTGAAATGGAAATCTTCAGTCTCCTCCAAATCTTAAACATTAAAACCCTCTTCCAAAGGAATTAGGCCTACAAAGTCACACATTGAATTTGAACTTAAAATTTTATATTTGCATGTGATCATTATATGTAATGCTATCTCTCTCATATCAAGATGGTAAAGAGTTTTACTAAATCTATTCAAACCCAGAATAATACTGTTGAAAGTGACATAGCAGCATATCATGTACCCTATGGGTGTATGACCAAGAGAGTTATAGCTGAATCTTGACACACATCCATGGGACTTTGTATCCTACTACAGAAATACTTGCTCATTTTTGTTCAATGCTATTCTATTCATCTTAGTAGTATTTAAAAACAACATAAATATCTATCAATTAATGAATTGATAATGAGCATGTGTATTTACAATATGGAATATTATTCATCTCTTAAGAAAAATGAAAATTGTAGGTAAATTGCTCGAATCTAGATATTATCATCCTAAATGACATGACCTAGATGTTACTCCCCCAAAATATTGCATATTTTCTTTTATATGTGGATGTTAGTATTTTAGCTTTAGATGTTCATGTTTCAACATGAATATTCACAAAAGTTAGATATCTGGAAAAGAATTTGGAAAAAATTGTCTTCCAAGAAAGGAAAAACAATATAGAAATATGAAGAGACAGAGAAGGGAGTGGGCTAGGTGAAGTAATTGGGAACAGACATGAGAGGGTAGTGTAATGGAGAAAATGTGGGAATGGACAACAAATACTCATGGCCTTTTAAAAAACCATGTGTGAACTTACTGAAGAAACTTCCTAAAATTCACACCAACATGAAAATATTTTAAATGGAGTCACTATTCAATGATGAGAGAATGCCCCAAACAGACATCTTACTCCTCCAAGTAAAACTTCTTATGCTAGAAATGAGCCACTTTTTTTTTGAGTCACTGGCCACAGTGGTTATATAGATGCTTTAAACATCATTGGCTAATGTTACAGATCTTATAATTTGATGAAAGGGTCTATTGCTGAAGATACACCTGAAACTCTTCCAAAACTAAACATAAAAAATGCCGAGACAGGGAGATGAATGGAATCAGAATGCATTAAAGTCCATGAATCAATAAAGAGTTTTTTTTTTTTTTTAAAAAAAGAACAAAGTGAGTATGCATAGGACTTAGATAAGTCCTAATAAACAGAATTGATAATGCTGGAGGACACTTTGTGCTGCAGGCCACAGGATCAGGTAGTGAAAAATTTAGCCATCACAAAAGTGCCATTCCATCAGATCCCTTGGATTTAAACCAAGGAACATATGATGTCTTGGCATTACTGCCTTTTGAATGATTTGGTTGACTTCTACTGTAGATCTTTTGTGTAAAACTATAAGCTTTCTCCAATTGACTGTAATTTTGGAATCTCTTTCCAAGTCATGACAATGCTTTGATTATTTCCTGGGTATAATTTCTTCCATGTTTTGGATAACATTCTCCCTTCCACTCTGTGAAACAGTCACACAATCAATATTATTGGTTCTCACACCCTAATCTTCACTCTATTGTCTGAGATAGACAGTAGAACCTAGTTTTCTATAATTATTTTCCACTTGACATGACATATATTCAGGAAAGGAGTCTTGAATAGTCACATTTGGAACTTTCAGTGATAGGAACTTCCAAGCTCTATTGTAACTTTGTGATTACAAGGGAACTGAATTTGTTTTATGTGTATAAGAAAAGAGAAAACTTTACAGCCTAAGAGAGTAAATAAAGGGTCAATACAAAAAAGAACAGCAGGGAAAGCAGAAAAAACTTAGGAGATGAATCATGGTGTGAGTAGATTCATTTTGATACCCTAAGACATCCATTTGCTAGTTATTAGAGCCTTCATCAGAACCTGAAAGAAAGTCTTTGGGGCTGGACTTTAAAGGCTTTTGTTACTCTGTCACTAGAGGATAAAAGTAAACATCAATGTCACACAGCTACAAACATTGCATTCTAAAATAGTAATCTACCTACAAGATAGAGTGATGCAATAGTGATGCAAATGCTCTAATAGTCAAAGACATATTGGTTAAATGTAAGGACACTTCATTGATGCTGCTAAAGCAGCCAGATTATGAGAATGAATATGTCATATGCAACTAGAGGAAAACCAACCATTACTCTGCTAATAGAACATAACAATTGAGTAACTACTACTGACATATTTCCATAATAGATCAGATACTATTTCAGATTCCATCAGAGAAGCTTCTCCTTATAACAGATAAAAATTAACACAGACATCCACAAAGATATTATCACAGTACATTCCAGGATTGGATTACTTATGTTGCAGTTCAGATCTCTATACACTATAGACTATTTGCAATTACGTTGATTACCCTCTGAAACTTGACAATAAATTCCTATTGCTGGAGGTACACTAAAATTTAGTCATCATATATGGGAAAAGATGGGAGTACTCACCTGGAAATTTTGTTCCCAATGTCTAGTTTTCATAGTGTTAAATATGTTATGCATTCAGTAAAACAGAAAAAGATTGCCACTGCCTGTAAAATTTGGAAACCATAATGATGGCAATGATTATATTCATCTTGATAAAACAGAGGTACATATGTCATTGAAATACCAATTATTCTCAGATTGGATTTAAAGCATGATTAATAATATTAAACACATCCCAGGCATTGTTACTGTACCTAGAACATGTGGCTAGACAAGTCATGAGCCCTAGATAAGAACAAATTTTTATTACTCTCCCAAAGGACATAGCATTAAATTGAATCATAATAATCTTAGTTATATCTATAGATAAATGCATCAATAAACCCTGATCAGAAAAGTTTCTTTTTGCATTGGATGATTGCATTTGGATCAACAAATAATCAAGGTGCACAGAATAGAAAATGTAAGAATGTTAAACCCAAAATGGAGCTGATATTATCATACTTTGATCATTCTTAGGCTAAGGGATTGTGATGGAAGAGGATATAGTGAAACTTGTAAGAGCCAAAAGCTGTAAAATAATAAGCAAAAATTGTGTTTATGAATACAGTAGAGAAGGTGAATGTATAAACTAATATCAGTTGATATAATATAAATAAGACATAAAGTAACACCCGTTGTTGTTGGGAAATTATTGAGAGTTGATAGATGCTGGCAGACATAGATTCCTATTTTTACATTTAAAGTGGGGCCTGATGGATAGATCTGCATTTAGTGAAAGACACAAATCATTAGTATATAGATAGCACAATTTACTCAATGTGTTGGGAAAAGGAAAAACACAAAATTACATATATATAGAAAATAAATGGATCTGAAACAAGTGTGATGATGGTAAGAATATGATCAAAATGCAGTGTATGAGATTCTCAAATAATGAGAAATGAGAAAAATAAAATATTACACTCATATTTATTTTAACCACTAAAATTATACATGTATTATTGTTTCAAGTAATTTAAACATTACTTGAGGAAAAGTAGAGTAATTGTAGAGATTAACATTGTATCTGAGGAAAAAAATCACTCTTATTTGAAAAATATATTAATAGGATATTTTAAATTTGAAGATTCCAGATAAACATAAACCAGACATATAGTTACATCACAGCCAGCTAGCCATGTATTTATCATCAGTTAAAACAAATGTGATATAAAATTCTCCAAATAATATAACTTAGTTTTTATGAAATTATCCCTTAGAAGTCTCAAATAATGTTTATAAGTAACACTTTTTCATGATGTTTGCAGTAAAGCACCAATGGATTGGACTTATCTTAGCTAAAGAGATTGTGCCAGATTATCTTGCACCCTTCAAGAGCCCATTACATAAATGACTGTGTGGTTATATATTTATTTGTTTCTTCATTCTTCACAATTGAACAACTAACAAAAATCCTTTCTCACATACATACTTAGTTAATTTAATGATGGATAAATTGGCCGACTATATCCAAAGTATATATTAAGTTATAAATAATAAATGCTATTTTAACAAAACTACAAGGTAAGTGTTCCACTCTGTAATCCCTAGCAATTTGGCACAATTATACTAATTCACATATATTTTTATAAAATATATTAATATACTTCCCTTCTATATAAATATTTTCTTTAATCAAAAATTTTAAACTATTGCTCGTTTCAGTTTATTGTTGTTGCCTTTTAAATATCTTCATGGCTCTCATTTTTCTTTTTTAATCTATTATTCTAGTTTCTTAATTTTATGTTCATTGAGGTTTTGCTTACTTGTATGTCTGTGCGAGGGATTGGATCCTCTGGAAAAGGAGATATAGACTTTTATGACCTGCCACGTAGGTGCTGGAAATTGGCCTTTGTCCTCAGAAAGAGCAGTTATTTTGAGTAAATGGTGCTATTTATTTATTTGTATTTAACTTTTTTGCCCATATCTATCACTGTTCTCTTCCTCCCTCTCCTTCCCCAGCCAAACCATTTCCACCATTTCCCCAAGGAGGACAAGGAATCCCAAGGTGGGGCAGTTTGGTCTGGCATATCCAGTTGAGATAGGACTGAGTCCGTCCCCCAGGATCAGGCATCATAAGGTGTTATAAGGTGTTTCCTCTGTAGGAAATGGGTTCTGAGAAGCCAGTTCATGCGCTGGGAATAAACTCTGGTTCTAATGCAGAAGCTCCACAAACTGCTTGTGCCCTTTGACTGTCATTTACATTTGGAGGGTTAAATTCCTTTCCATTAAGGCTCTCCAGATGTCATTTCTTCTTCTTCTTCTTCTTCTTCTTCTTCTTCTTCTTCTTCTTCTTCTTCTTCTTCTTCTTCTTCTTCTTCTTTAAAAAATATTTATTTATTATGTATTCAGTATCTAAAGGGGGTACTAGATGCCATCATAGATGGTTATGAGCCACCATGTGGTTGCTGGTAATTGAACTCAGGACATCTGGAAGAACAGTCAGTGCTCTTAACCCTTGAGCCATCTCTCCAGCCCCTCAACTGTCATTTCAAAGTCACTGAGTTCTCAATAGCTTGGTCCAGCATTCTCTGTAGGTCTTCTTCCCATTATCCTGATTCCTTGGTTTATTTAATCTCTCCTCCCTTTCTTCAACTGTATCAGGAGCTCTACCTGGTGCTGAGCTATGGATCTTCTGCCTCCATCTATTGCTGGATGAAGGTTGTCTAATGGCAATTAGGGTGGTCATTTAATTAAATATGCGGGAATTCCTGTTAGGCACCCTCTCCACTATTGCTTGGAGTTCTAGCTGGGCTCATCCTGTGAGTTTTTGAGTGCTTCCCTAGCACCAGGTTTCTCTCTAAGCTCACACTGGCTCCCTTTATCAAGGTATTTATTTATTTGTTCTTCATCTCTGTTGCTCCTCTCACTCAACCATCCCACTCTTTCATGTTCTTTTCCCACATTCCCTTGCTCCCTCCCTCTTATGATCCTAATTTACTTAGTAGATCTCTATTTCGCCTTCCCAGATAAATTCATGGATGTCTCATTTAAGATCTTTATATTACTTAGCTGTTCAGGGGTTGTGAATTGTAGCCTGGTTATTCTTTGCTTTATGTACAAAATCCACTTATGAGAATGTACATACATGCCATGTCTATCTTTCTGAGTCTGTGTTACCTCACTCAGGATAATACTCACCATATCCACTGATTTCTCTGCAAACTTCAAGATGTCAATTTTTTTTTACAGCTCTGTAATATTTCATTGCGTGAATGTACCACAATTTTGTAATATATTCTTCAGTTGAGGGTCATTTAGGTTGTTTTCAGGTTCTGACTTATGATTAACGCTGCTATGGCACAGTTGAGCTAATGCCCTTGGGGTAAGATTGTGCATCCTTTGGATAAATAGTACTCTTATCTGCTGAACCATCTATCCAGGTCTCCAAAACATTTTTTTTGTAACATTGAAAAAAATAGCATTTAATATAATCTACATGTCAATGATTGCTTCCAAAAGGTTGTATATCTTTTGAATAACTGATAAATCAAAATTAATTTAAAATTTGATTAAAAATTAAAATCTGAAGAGGTAATTAAGGAAAATTACTTCCAAAGTTAGAAAGAGGGAATCACATTTATCTGCTTTTGGTATTGCCTTTGCACAAAATAAAATGGTAAAGATTATAAAACTTGTTTTCAATATCTCTAATGTTTTCACTAAGGCAGAACACATAAATGTGTCTGTATATCTGCATCTAAATACACACATGCAGTATTAGAAGAAAATGTTAAGTCAAGCATCCTACTTTGATTTCTGAAAGCCTAACAAGACTATGAAATATAAAATAAAATAACGAGTCAAGAATAACACTTTATAGAGAAATAAAAACATTGTACAAAACTGGGCCAGAAATCTACCTTGAAATGATAAATTGGAGTATTTATCCTTAAAAAACTAGCTTTGTAGAAAAAAAATAAATCTTTTACTTTCTTTCATTAAATTGACTTCCCTGGGCATGATTCTTCACCTTGGAAAAAAATGCAACTGCCTTCAAAATAAAACTAAGCCCAGAATGGAAATTCTATAAAGAAAGGAATTTAAGATTGTGTGTGAGTTGGAAAGCTTATGAGTAAATGTCCATTTATCTGCCAAGATCTCACTGTTGTATTAAATCCCTAGCATTCAGCACTGAAGATCTCTGGGGATTGTTGTAGACTTTAATCAAAGGAACATTTCACAGTTTGGTTTAAAAGGTCAAACTTACTAACTTATCCTTATGTGATGTTAGTTTAGTAATGGTCTAGTAACTTGACTTGTAGTTTGTCATGACCTAGATCATTTTGTGGCAAAAGGAAATTGATGTGAACACATTTTAGCCTTACTCAACCATTAAAAATAGCATTAAGCAGGCTTTGGTTTCAAAACCAGTACATCAGTCTAAGATGTTTCAAACAGAACAAATGCCTGAATATTAAAAAGTCTGTTCTGTATGTGTGTGTGTGTGTGTATGTAAATATGCATATGTATGATTTGTAAGCATCAAGTACTTTTATATGGAATAAAGAAAACACATTGCATATAAAATAGTATCTCAGACTGTATTTAGCTCAAGTTGGTGTCTAAATGCCAATTATTCAAGTATTGGTGTTTTTAGGCTTCACAACTGTAGCACTCACTTATTTAATGTTTCTTTCTCTGAAGCTTTTACCACAGACGAGACATAGATTAAAAATTATACAGAAAATTTCCTAAATAATTAATATGTTTTAAATTTTGAACTTACTGGTACTACAATGGAATCTCTCACCATCATGTTTTAGATTGGTTTGTATCATTCACACCGAGCATCGTCCACTATCATGGCATCAGTACATTGCTAAAACATTTTCATTTTATTTTTAGATAGTGGTAATCTCTTCCTGTATATACTTTAAAATTCTACTTAATGTGTGTGTGCTTGTGTATGTATGTGTTTGTGTGTGTATGTGTTTGTGTGTGTCTGTGTGTGTGTACATATATAAATAGATTTCAGTATTCTGTGATTTCAGACTCAATAGATTCTGGAAACACATTATTTTTGAATAAGGTAGACTTATATCTTAATTTTATTTTTTCCTCCAATTATCAGTACTTATAGTGGATCAGACATATAAAATGTAAAACATTGCTACTACAGAAGTAAAGAAAATGGTGCTTTGCATTAAGCAATAAAGTTTCCATAAGTGAGGTGGAAGGAGAGAAGTGAATTTATCATGTTTGAATAATTGCAAATGTGAAGAGAGCAGATATAGCATCAAAGATATTTATATAGAAGGGCATTGGATGAATGAATGAATCAGCACAAGCTCATTAAATAATCAGAACATCATTAAATTTTAGTGAGCTTACTTGCTCATAGCAGTATATATGAAAGAAAGATAGTTAATTTTAGTAAATTCATATTGCAATTAGATCTTTTTTATAAATAGCAAAGATAGAAACTATATAAATTCTTCAGAAATACACTGTACTAATATAAAGATGTCCACCACTCTTAGAAGCTCATTCTTAGAAAACTTGAAATTGATTCTGTACCTCTGGAGTGTTGGTTGAATGTTGGTTTATATTCCACTAGAGACTTATTGCTGAGACCAGCAGTGAGGTGACTTTCCCCCACTTTCTGATCTAGCAAAATTTTGCTGCCACACTGTAAAGACCTACATTCTACTGTTAGCTTACAGAAGCACAGCATGCAGGGAGCAAATTAACTTAGAAGGTGAAGCTTTCCTCCATGAGCTACGAGGAGACATCAGCTCTGAACAAAAGCCTGAGTAAAGCATGAAACTCTAATTAGAGATTATGAGCAAAAGCTTCTCAACTAAACTGGTCTTACTTCCCTGATCTTTAATAGAAACACCATGAAAATGTAGCTGCTATATGATTTTCTGTTCTGTTCACTGTAGCTGGGAAATAGGAACAACCTAAAGATCCTACAACATATCAACGGAATAATAAAAATGTGATGCACATACACAATATAGTATTGTTCATCTGCCAAGAAAAGCAAAATAATAAATTTGAAGGTAAATGCACAGAACTAAAAAACACTATATTTAATGAAGTAACTCACACCCCAAAGGTCAAACACTGAATGTTGTCTCTTGTCTGCAATTTCTAGCTCCAAATCTCCAGAATGAGTAAAGAGCATGGAATTGCCACAAAACCAAAGGAGTCCAAAAGATCCATGTGGGTAGGTCAGTCATTTAAGAGGGAGTGAGGGAAGACATGTGAGAGCATGAATGGAGTTAAGGAAAGAAAGAAGTAACACATTATATTTTAATTTTAAACATTACTTTTTTTTAAACCACAGAATTTTGATATCATGTTATGCAGGAATATGTTATTAATTCAAATACAAAAGGGGAATCAGTTTTAAAGTATTATTGAAAAACATGTATCCAATTCATTTGTGTGTGTGGGAGTGGGGGGGTGACTATGGTATGTATATGATTTCCAAATAATTTCCAATTTAAATTAGCTGGAAATATATTTGAGTGCAATGATGAATTATTCTTAATTTTTTCATAAAGGCAATAAATATTAATAAAGGCAATAAATAAATAAATAAATATTCCCTTAGCCTAAGCAATTAAAAGAAGCCCCCATACATGAAGATATTTAACTGAATGGGCATTAAAGAATGATTAAATCTGAAATAAGAAAACCAGAGGGTTGAAGCAGAGAAGATAAACTCTTCGCTTTAATCTTTTCTTCTCTCTCTACTTATTTTCTTTGCCTTTGTGTATATGTAGCCAGACAACTAGGGTTAAAAATACATTTTAAATAACAAAAGAAAAAAGTATAAAAATAAATGCTTAAAAATATTTTTAAAATCTGATTACATATTACTGATATGTTGTAGATGGTTTAGACTAATCAGCTATTGTGATGATTAGTTCACATAATTATTTACATAGAAAGTAATGGGGCCTTGATGATAAACCAAGGTAAAATAATTTTCCTTCAGTAGTAGAACAATAAAAACCTAGTCTGTGGTTTATTAATCAATATCTTAAGGCAAATATTGAAAAAGTAGATTCACAGCAGGAGACCCATGTGTATGTAAATGTGGACATGTATAAACATTGTATATATTTATGGTTATATCACAGGATGAAAAAAACATTAGATTATTATAAACAATAGATTTTCATTTTACATCAAGAACAGAAGCAGAGCTTATTTGACTGAGCATGTATGATATTGAGTAAAAATAATCAGTCATGACGAAGAAATCATGTTTCTGAGGTGAACCCACATCTCTAACATCTATCAACAACACTAGCTTTTATATATTATTTAATTTTTCCCACTTACATGATACTTTATTTGTAAAATTTGGTTTTGTTTTGTCATTGAGAGGTTACTATTTTTATCTTGAATGAGTATTATGTGGGAATATAGGGATTTTTCTGTTACTAAGAATCTTAATAGATTCTATTACTTATTTTCTCTTTTAAAAAAATTATTTAAGAAAAAGTCATTTTTACTTGTGTAGCCTGTGTAAGGATTCCTGCCATTCCCTAGCTGAGTCCCTCAGCTCAGGTGGGATGCACCTTGTACTGGGGCACACCCTTGGGCCTGGCTACGTAAACCCTACAGCACTGAGTAAAAAAGCACCTCCCTGGACCATGGCTGGACCCGGAAGCACCTGTCTGGACCCAGAAGCACCTGTCTGAACCCATGGCACATACCCGTGTACGCCCCTTCCCTTAAAAAGCAGCTGCAAGCGTGTGCTAGGTCTCTTTCCTTTACTCTGTCTCCTGACTTGTGTTTTGTTCTTCTGTCTCTTTACCTGCCTGGGACTTTTCTCTTAAATAAACACCATGCATGGCCTTGCTAGCAGCGTGTTTGCTTTTACTCGCTGAACTAACAGCCTGCTCCCCCCTTCTCTCCTCCTAATCCTTTTCAGTCAGTCTTCAGCCTCCCTACTCCTCATCCCACAATTCCCTTCCCCAAAAGAGTAAGAAGTCTCCAGGTGTATCAGCTCAGCATGGCACATCCACTTCTAGGTAAATTCGATTTTCTCGTCCAAATATCCACAATCCCAGAAAGATAAGCCTGAGATATACTCATTCATAAGTGGACTTTAGAGAAAAAGCAATCAATACCCAAGCTGCAAAGCACACCCCCTGAACAGCTTGGGATCAGAAGGAACTTAAGAGAGACATCCAGAGATTCTCCTAGGAAGAGAAAATAGAGAAGATCTCCTTAGCAAACTGGGAGCATAAGGAGTTGCAACCAAAAATACGTGGGAACAAATCACAAGAGAAGGAGATGGTTTAGTGAGAGAAGCAACAATGAGAGAGAAAAAAAGAGATGGGTATCTTGATAGAGGAAGCTAATGTGGGGTTGGAAAGAGACCAAGTATTAGAGAAACATCCAAAAATATTTTTGTATCTCATAAAGTTTTTGCTTTATTAGTTACTTGTTTATGGGTGTGCAAATGTGTATGTGTTTGCTTTGGTCTAATGTGGACATCAGAAAACAACCTTTATAAGTCAATTCTTGCCTACCAGCTGTGGTAAAAGGACTAAACCCAGGTGGTCAGTCTTGGCAGCATGCACCTCTGCTTTGTGCCACCTCACAAGTCCCTTTATACCCTTATTGTTTAAACTGGATCCTATACATATTTTTTTACCTAATATTTTCATTCTGTTTTCCATGTTTGTTCTTTTTCTTTTTGAAAGAACTATTAGTAACATAATAAACTGCTACCCCAAACTATTTTTCTTCTTTTTTTTATTTATTAGCTTTCTTATCCTTACAAACCCCTGAGAAATAGGAATTGTTATTGTTAGTGTGTTCCAGATACCACTCGAGTTTGCCCCCAGGCATGGCCATGTGCCTCATGTGGGGTCATGTAGCAGTAGCCACTCTTAGGCAAGCCCCCAGGCTGGCACACCCTAGGTGTGACTGTAGGCCCACCTGTTCCTGTAAAAAGAATAACATGTGGCAGTGAGTCCTTTTTTCTCTGCTTTCTCTTCTTCTTCCTTCTTTCTCTCCCCTTCCCCACCCTTCTCCAGATATTCGAACCCCCTAAATAAAACTATATGGCACCTGGCAGCGAATGTTGTACATCTCTCTCACACACAACATACTAACAGTTATATCTTAAGAGAACTCTGGCATGCAGAAATAGCTCAGTGTTATATACAGTTGAGCAAACACACAATAGCTCCATTGCCAGCCTGGCCTATTCAGATTTTCTGAAATTCTATGGTTTCTTACACACTGGATTATATATAATGCTCAAACTTAAAATTAGAAAATATGAATTTTGTTTGTTACTCTGGGTCATAATATTTCTTCGGGTAGCTTGAGGATTTCAGGTAAATCACTGAGGAAAGGTCGGCCATTAAAATACTTCATGAATTTGATTTTATTATGAGGAACTTCTGGTCAGTTGATTTTCCTACTTTAATTTCCAGGAAGATCCAGTGGCATGATTCCTGCCTCTCTATATGGGGTTCTATGAAATAAATCTTCTTGAACTACAGAGAGTCACATGAGGCTTGCTGCTCATAAGGTCTATAAAAGTGTCCATACTTTTTTAACTAAAATCTTAGATAGTTGTCATGACCTCTACAGCTTTGAGATTTACCCAAATGGGGCAACAGGGAATTAAAAAACAACAGACACATATAAAAATATTGAGATCAGGTGAACCAGGCTCTCTGATAGTGATAAAACAGCAGTAACCCCCACACCTGACACATATATTATACACAGTCTTGAAGCAAGATAAAGCAGGTTAGGTGATACCTGTAATGGGTATCTATGGGAGCAGTCTCACGCTTCTGCCATCCAGAAGGAAGAACTTTTGGTAGACACCTTGTGCACATACTGTCAACATATACACTGAGACCAAGGGAAGATCTTGACAATCCTCTTTGCCTGACCAAGTTCAGGTCCCATTATGTCTCTTTGGCACTGGGATCCTAGGTATGGCCATGATCGTGTCAGTAATATTCAATAACTTGGGCTTCATTTGTTCCCCACAAACGTGATATTTATAATGACTGCTAATATAAGATGCCCATGTGAGAAAACATAGCTCACTTTTTTTTTATATTTTTATACCCCTTGAAGAAGAAATCCCCATTAGCTCTTTCTTTCATCTTATCTTTGCTTCATATATTTTATGAAATTTTACATAGTATATTTACATAAAATATGTGCATATATAACCATTACTCTTTTAGCTCCTGTATGTTCAACCGAAAGTACCAGAACCCTTTCTTGAAAATAAATATAAACATGCATACTGCTATTTTTCATTTTTTACACTATATATTTAACATAACTACAATGCCAGTAAGCTGGATGTATTTAACTATATTACCAATGAGTCATTTAATCAGTACTACTGAAAGAAATATAAGATGTCAAAAAGATTGGTCATTTTTAAACAAACACTGTATAAACCAAGCCAGAACTTTTCATTTTGAAACATGGTTTACTGTAAGATTGTGATAATATAGTTAGTGACCTGTCAAATTGAAGCACACACACACTCAAATACTCACAAAATTCATATTTATATCTGTTGACATAAGCCTTTTAAATTAAGTGGTACACAAATTAGAGAAATCAGCTATGTGACAATATAACCATAGTATTTGAATAATTGATAGTGTATTTCCATCTATAAAAATATATTGTGCATTTATGCCTTCAAAATTAAAATGCCAAAAGTTCTAAGCTAGATAATAGTACTTCTACTTTGAAAGCAACTTATAATTTTATGATTTACAATTATATTGTCTTAACATTTCTTGTAAAAGAATGTATTATCTAAAATTCATGCATTTTATTCTTGCTTTGGCTATGTGAAGATGGCAAGTGAAAAAAATTTACAGAAAAAATCAGGTTGTTAAAAAATGTTCTAATTTAATAAAAATTGCTTCCTGGGATATTTTACTTATATTCTTAAATAAAATATATTAAATATTTATATATTAAATATAAAATTATATTTGCCAACTAAAAAAATAGTAAACTAAAACTAAAGTTTAAATTTTGCCTTTTGAAGAACAAATGGTTTAGGCTTTTAAATTCATGGAAAATCTTCTAAAGCATTTTAAGCTAAAAGCATTTTTATTGATTGTAAACTAAGAATGTTAAATGTATACTCACTCTTCAAAATATAGTCATGACACTGTTAGTTTTCCTTATGATATTTGCAATGTTCTTTGTAAACTGTATTTGTCTTGAGGCATCTGTCTTTAGATAAAAGATTTTATATGAATTTCTCTAGAATCAGTTTAAAAATCTCAAGTAGCCACTAGACTAAAATTAGCTGGTAAAGATTTTCTTCCCTCAAAACCCTCCAGTAAGCAAGTTAAGCTGTGAGACCATATAAAAGACCATATAAAGAAACAATGTTCTCTGAAACACTCTTCTTATCTTTATTGCTGCTGTATTAGATAAGATCTTAGATTAAAAGTTTTGAAGAACATTTGGTCTGGTACCTGCTACTTCTAACACTCAGAAGCCTATAACAAATAACTAGAATGGTAGATTTTAATCACTAGTCTCTAAAACTGGACTCGAGTCAATATTCTGGTCATAGGAGACATGAAATCCTGGAATTCTTAAATGGTTCCTGAAAATGATTCTTTAATGTTGGCTCCTAGAATCCTGAACAGTGAGATGACTGTACAGCAAGAAACTTTCTGATAGAAAGCACAAAACTTATGACATTTACAACTGTACTCCATCCAAAAAGGCCTGTGAGTAATCCAGACAGAAGAAAGAAACACATGGATGTTACTTGTTCTAGATGTTTGGAACAGCATAATGGCTGCATGGAAGTAGATCATGGCAGAGTCTCCTTGACTCTTGCCATATCTAGCTGATGAAAGTGTGCTGTTATATATGTTGTAAAACTATACACTGTTTCCATATTTTTCATTTTTAATTAAATTTATTTATTCTGTATCCCAATCACAGATTCTCCTTTCTCCTGTCCTTCCCTCCCCATCTACTTCTCCTCTATTTCTGTTCAGAAAAGACCACAGTACAATGAATAGCTTTCCAAAAGCCAGCCACAGCCTTAGAAACAGCTCCAGTTCTCACTTTTAGAAATCCTACAATTAGACCAAACTACAAAACTGTTACTTATGTGAAGAAGACTTAGGTAGATATAATGTAGCATCCCTGGTTGTCAATACAAGATATGTGAGTTCCTATGAGTCTAGGTTTGTTGTTTCTGTGAGTTTTCTTGTGATGTTCTTGATGCCTTGACTCTTACAATCCTTCTTTTTACTCTTCAGTACGATCTCTCGAGTTTGCCCTAATTTTTGACAATGCATCTGTTTCCATTGGATATTAATGAATCCTCTCTAACGACTACTGGGCTAGGTGATGTGATCAGAACTGAGAAAGTGACTAAATACATCTATGCTAAGGTAATACTACATTAATAACAGTCTCATTTTTGCTTGCTTCATGTGAATAAATATGGGAATGTCTCTTTTCTTCATTGCTGTAAAATAGAGTCTAGTGTGTTCCTGAAAAGTACATATAAACAAATCACCAACTACATGAATTTAAAAAGAGATTAAGGCTAAAGAAGACATCAGAGACAATAGAAATAGACATAGCAAAAAGCTCCCATGAACAATGAACAGTGGGATTTGGGGCACAGATAAAGATCTGTCTTACTGTTTCCTAAATTATTTATGATTTTCTTTTCTCCAAATCTCTATTCTCTGATTAGTCTATTTCCAGATGGCATAATTAAGTTTCAAAAGTTCAAATATTCTACTCTTACAGTTTAGCTTGTTTTATTTATATTGTAACAGCTGAGTGCAGCAGCTGTTCACTCCTAAAATAGTTTTCTGTCAATAGATTTTCATTTTAATCAATTCAGATCATCTGATTTACTATAATAGAATATTTCTCTAGAACATTTTTGAGATTTTCTTGTATTAAAATTATATTTTTTTTTGTAATTTCTTAGTATCTCTAAAACTTTCTGACACTCAACGGGCCACTTAAGTATAATATGTTTTAATTATTTGTTTTTAAGCTAAGTAATAAAATGGCTTTGCTTTTTTTCATTTTTTGTTATGTGCAGAGTCATATTTTTTATCTGTGTATATCCTTACTCAAGCTCCCTTACCTCTCCAACCACTTCCAGTCAATCAATCTTCTCCACATCTCTTTTTCTCCACCCCAGCAAGGGCAGGAGGTCCCAAGGACCCCATATGGCTTAGTTCAGCATCCACTCCTGGCAGATCCATTTTCCTCACTCCAACATTAAGACTGAATCAGGTGTTCCTCTAGAGTGGAATCCAAAGTGCGGGTCCTAGGTGTTTCAGATCCGAAGCTGTTCAGTGTTTGTGGTTTGCAGCTTAGACATGCTTTGCTTTTTGCTTCTTGTTTTTAGAATCCACTAATGAGTGAGTACATCCTCTGCTTATCTTTCTGCCTTTGTGATACCTCCCTCAGGAGGATATTCTCCAAATGCATCCACTTGCCTGCAAATTTAGAATATCATTTTTTCTTACTGCTGAGTAGTACTCCATTGTGTAGATGTTAATCCATTCTTCAGTTGGGGGCATCTAGGTTGCTTCCAGGTTCTTGCTATTATGAATAATGCTGCTATGAACATAGTTAAGCTAATGCCTTTAGAGTGTGTCTTTAGTGTATATGCCCAGTAGTGGTATTGCTGGATCCTTGGGGAGAATGATTCCAGTTTTCTGAGTCTTAGAGAAACTTCCATACTGCATTCCAGAATGGCTGAACAAGCTTACACTCCCACCAACAATGAAGGAGTGTTCCCCTTGCTCCGTAACCTCTCCAGCATAGACTGTCATCTGTGTCTTTTATCTCAGCCAAACTCAGAAGTGTAGGGTGGCTTTGGTTTTTAAGTTATATTTGAATTCATTCTGTTATTTCAAATCTCAATGGTCTTCTTAGTTACGCATCTAAATCATTGTATAACTGAAGTATAACTGTGTAGTATATTGCTATAAATATTAAGTTATTTTTGACTCAAATATTCACAAACAATACACAAAGAAGTGAAGACAAGTAAATAAGACTTACTTTTAATATATAGATACAGCCTGTCTGGGATCATGGTATAGACCATCAACAAAATCTAATTTTAAATTCAGATTGTCCAGAGAGGCTCTTCAGTTCTATCCTTTTTGTGTTTTGTTTTTACCAAAGGCAACTCATGTGATTTTTTTCCCTTTTTTCTATCATCTATAACTTTTTTAGAAATAAACTAGTAATCACTAGTGTTAAATAAAAATAAACCCTGCCATAAAAGGAAAGAGAAATCAAGAAAAATTTATTTATTTGGAAATATGTCTGTTAAATAATGTATATCAATGTTTACTATTAAGATGGAGCTTAATAGTATACAATACAGAGTTTATACTTTTGTAGTTTTATAAACTGAATTGTACAGTAAATAATAATACTAATAATTATAGGAAATTTATGATACAAAAATATGCAAGAAATGATCCATTACCATATTTCTGTCTAATTAATACCATATTTCTCTCTCTAAATTCTTTTACTGGCCTATGATCAGGTAGCACTATTCATAAAGGCAAGGCAAACTAAAACTTTTCTCTTGTCTAAAAGATCGTCTTTGTAACTTCTAAGCTAGAATAGAAATTGGACCAGTCAAGTATAATGAGATCTTTCTGGTCTGTCTAACTGGTGGTCCCAAACCATAGACCTGCAATCCCAGATTGACTAGCCCCAAATAATCACACAAAGGCTCATATTGATTTCATGCTGTTTGGCCTAGGCATATTGCTAGCTAGCTCTTTCACCTTAATTCAACCCATTTCCATTAATATGTTTTTGTGGGAATGTCTTTCTGTATGCTGTGAATATCATTCTTTAAATAAAGGAACTGTTTTGACCTATATCAGGCACCATAGATAGGCAGAAAAAAATGGAGCATAGGTAGGAGAAGGAGAGTGCAGTCAAACAGAGATTGATCTAGTGGCCCCAGATGTAATGAAATAGGTAAGCCATAGGCCATGTGGCAGGACAGAATAATGGAAATGGTTTGAATTAAGATGAAAGAACTAGCTGGCAATATGCCTAAGACATAGGCCAAGCAGGGTGAAATTAACATAAGTGTCTATGCGTTTCTTTGGGACTTTGGGATTGCTGAGCTAGACAATCAACAGCAGCAGGCAGAACTGTGGGAATAGACAAGCTAAAACCCCAGTTCTACAATGTGTCTTGCCATGTGACCCATGACCTACATATTTCTTCAAATATTGCTTTTTAGGTGGCTGTATTGCATTTCCTCTGACTCAGCCCGTCTTTCCCTATCTATGTACCAATTTTCCAGTCTATGTCTAAGATACCTTCCATAGGCCAAAACAGAATGATATTCAAAACATACAGAAACCCATCACATATCACTTTTTTTCTTTTTTTAATCAAAAAAGAAATTATAAATTTCAGCATAGCAGAATTACATATGATAAAACAGCTATAAGACAAGAGTTATAGTTGCAATATCTAGTCTATTTGTACTTACCAAAATTAAAGAAAATATTCTATCATCAACTTTATCCTTCAGCCTAAAGTTTTATATCTAATATACCTTTTATAAGAACTAAAGAAACTATACTTATAACTATTTAATATTCAACTACATCAAGACGACAGAAGGATATAATGTTACCCAAGTAAATAGGAAGTACAACTAACTTCCAAAATCTAAAAATGACAGAGATGACACCTGACTGCCTAGGCAATCACCCAAAGTTCCTTTGTAACATTGGGGCATCCATCTTCAGGCTACAGGTCCAGAGTCTCTGGCATACCTTACAGTGAAGCAGGAAACTTGAAGGACTGCTCTGCCCATTCCGGCATAGTTTAGTCAGTTGCTTCTCCTTGTGTCTAGAAATATGTCTGACAGTTTTCTCTGGAAAAAAGGAACCTGAAGGACCATCTCAGCTTGTTCTTCCAAAGTTCAAAGGTCATTTTCCTATGGTTCCTGCATGTCCAGTTTATACAGCATGCTGTCAAGCAGTCAATGAAAGAACAGTTTCTTGTCCAGTGGCTAACCATTGTCACAAACAAAGTAAATTTCATATTGAGTTTCCTCAATGCACATCATTCTCTTATAGAAGATTTGTGTTGCCATAAGCAGATTTGTCTCACTGTCCAGAATACTTTAAGTTTTTAAAATATTTTAAATGCTATATTCTGTAGGTATTTGAAGTGTTTAAAGATTACCTAATTGAAATATATATTTATATATATATAAATTCTTACTAATATAAGTTTAGTTATCATAGATAAGTATTAACCCTCATTTCTTGACTATATGATACAATTTTAATAGAATCAAATAAACATAATATCTTAAACAAGAGTAGAAATATACATATAGTATAACAAAATTGACCTAAAATTTGTATTAATAAACCAAATACCATACCAATATAAAATATTTTGAGATTAATAGCTGATTTTTGAATTAAAGTACATTCAATAATCTATCTTTTAAAAACATTCTTATACCATATTCTCCCTTTTTCTAATAAAGAGATTAACTATGACCATTAACCATTGATAATGAAAACAAACACTTATAAACAGTATTTTGGGAATTTGGGCATAGCTTTCCATTACTATACCCTGCTGAATGAGAGGCAGTAGCCATCTCATGGGGGTCCTGAGGCTGCAGCTGCTGTTACTATTTGAATATAAGATAAAAATTCAACTAATCTAAGGTGAAGCAGAAGATATAAATGGAATAATTAAACAGAAGCTAATTATTCTGTCTCTCCTAGTTTTTTAAAAATTCTGATATGCTGAAAGGCACAGATTTACTCCACTTCAATTGTAATTTTCCACTTCCTGTAGTAGGCAGGCTATTTGGACAAAAGGAAAACAAAGAAAATTTACAATTAAATGACATCATACATCAAGGTATCTAACAAATATCTATAAAATATTCTGCCTAAGCAACAAAAATATACAGTTTACTCAGCCACCCATGACACCTCCTCTAACATAAATCACACACAGAGACAAACACACACACACAGACCCCAAATTTTTAAAAATTGAAATAATTCCATAAATTCATTCTACCACAATACAATAAATAAAATAATACAACATAAAAGAAATGAACTATTAGCATTTAAACAAGCTTACTGAGATTAAATAACACAATATTGAATAATAAATGGGATAAAGAACATTTTAAAAATATTGGGATTAAATGAAAATAAAACACAACACAAAAAATCCTCTGGTCACATTAAGAGTAGTTCTTAGACCCATTTTAAAATACATTGTTTGGTTTGTTGATGACTAATTTCTAGCGTTCTTTATACATTTTGGAAATCAGCTGTAGTCAGAAGTATTCCTGTGTCATGCAGCCACTTTGTCCCAAATAAACAAACAGAGGTTTATATTAATTACAACTTCATTGGTTTATGGCTCAAACTTCTTTTGAGATAGCTATTGCACCTTGATTCAACCCATTTCTATTAATCTTCATATTGCTATGTTGCTTATACCTTACTTATGCTCCATTATTTCTTGTTTTCTCTGACTCTGTCTTTCTCCCTTTCTTTGCTTGGATTTTTTGCCTAGATGTAAATTGTCTTGCCATAGGCTAAACAGCTTCCTTATTACCCACTAGAGGAAAACATATTCACAGTGTTCAGAAAAACATCCATTATCACTTCTCCTTTTCTGTGGATTTCCATTTTAATGTGGTTTCCATTTTAACATAATAAAGTTACATATAACAAAACAGTTATCAAGGAAGAATTATAGTTACAATATCTAGTGTATTTATGTTTGGCAAAATTAAAGAAGATATTTTATCATGTATACTTTCTTTGTGAGTCTAAAGTATTAAATCTAATTTACTCTTTACTCTAAGGAATACTATAATTAGAACTATCTAGTCTTCAAGTCTATCAGAGATAACAGGAAGATGCAATATTTCCTAAATAAACAGGAAGTTCATTATAAGCAACTTCCAAAGTTTTCAAAATGATAGAAACATTTGGCTACCTAGATAGTAACTCAAAGTTCCTCTGTAACATTGGGATATATATCTTCCACCTAAAAAGCTAGATTTTCTGGTATGCCTTTCAGGGAAGCAAAAAATTTAAAGGAATGTTTTGCCCATTCTGATGAAGTTCATGAGTTGCTTCTTTCTGTATTCTTTAGAATATCTCATAGTCTCTGCTGTGAAGCAGGCACCAGAAAGACAATCTTGCCTTAATTCACTAAAATTTAGTGGTTGTTCTCTGAATCCTGTATGTCCAGTTTATACAGCATACTATCAATCAGGGAGTTAAGAGTAACTTCTTACCTAGTAGTTAAATTTTGCCATAAAGAAAGTGCATTCTATATAAAGTCTCTTTAATGCCCACTGTCCTCTTGAAGTTGTTTGCCAGTAGCCAACCTATCTTACTGTGGGAGTATAATTTTGTACACTGTAAACATTTTTCTCTCTTAATATTGGCTAAATGAAATGCTGACTGGAGAGTAGAAGAAAGTTGGGTGGGGCAACCAGACTAGAAAAATTCTGACAAGAGAAAAGGCAGAAAAGCAGATGCCAGGAGGTTCAGAGTAAATGAAAATGCTGCATTGAGAAAACATGTACCAAGGTACAACCAAGTTGTTAAATATAGAAAAGAATTATTAGATAATCTAAGCAAAAGATGTAGTCAAAATGATGCCTGTGACATAGACCCAATAGTTTATAATCAATATGAACTTTTGTGTAATTATTTGGGACTAAATGGCTGTGGAACTGGCCAAGCAAAACACAGAAACTTCTGACTACAATGTCTCACTGTCCATAATACTCTATATTCTTTAAAAAAAATTAAATGACATATTCTGTAGGTCTCTGAAGTGTTTGAAGATTACCTATCTGAAATAGATCTTTGTATACCAAAAAATCTAATGTGATTATCAGTTTGATTATCATGGGTGGCTATTAATTTGTGTTTCTTAATAATATATTGCAATTTTAAATAAATTGCATAAACTTAATACCTTAAAAAAGAAGAAATATGCATACAGTATAACAAAATTAACCTTAAATTTGTATTAATAAAGCAAAAAATGTTGTGGTGGGATTTTTTTTTTATGATGTAAATAAAGGAACTGTTTTGGCCTGTGTGATACATCATAGAAGTAGGTGGAGGAATCAGAGAAGAGAGAGGAAGAAGGAGGGCAGAGTCAGACTCCAGTCAGCCACCAAGTAAGAAGCATGTAGAAATACAGGTGATCCACTGGGTCATGGGCCACATATGGCAAAACGGATTAATGAAAACAATTAAATTAAGATGAAAGAGTTAGCTAGCAATGTATCTGAGACATAGGCCAAACAGGACTAAGTTAATATAAGCATCTGAGTCATATTAGGGGAAGAAAAGTGGCCACAGGTGGGACAAAACTCTGGCCCAGACAGGGTTAGAAACCTTTTACAAGAAATGTAAAGTTTTTGAGATTAACAGTTGTTGTTGTTGTTTTATCAAAGCAGATTCAATAATGTATCTTTTTATCATTTATATATTATATTCTCTTCTTTTTGAAAGAGATTGAATGATAACAAACAAAAATACTTTAGAAATTTGAATACAATTTACTAGATCCTGCTGACTCTGGGCACTGAAAATCTTATGGAAATCTTCAAAGAATTAAACTATTATGGTTAAATCTTGGCTATATTAGTTTCTAAGCCTGCGTCATTTCAGCCAGTTGTCTTCATGGAGTCTTGCCAATAAGTGAAACCATACTAGCCTAGAATCAATAAACAGGTTCTCATCTTCTGTGGAAAAAAAGCAGTACTTCTTTTCCAAAGCAACATATCCTTGGATTCATCTATCAAAGCTAATGTATCTACAATCAAATTTCTTTGTGCAATTAACTCATTAACAGTCAAGAAATCAAAGAAAACACATTAATATACAAAATCTAGATTCTCTATGTATTTTTTGCCTTTTTATGGTTAATTCTTTTATATTTTATTACTGTCTCTTTAAAGACTTTAATTTTAAATTATTTCTTTATGTAATTATCTGTATTTCTATTCTCTCTCAAACCTACTTACATTCTTACACACATTGTAATCTGTTAGAGGTTTCTTCCATCTGAATTTGTGATATTGTATTTCTTTTAGCCTTTTATCTGTGTGTGCCCTAAATTTTCCAGATATGACCAGTTGTACCCCAGCCTGTGTGAGACAGTGGAAATCTGACTTGTAGCTCATCTCAGGTCAAGTATGCTTGCCAAGGACAGGGCCTGCATCTTGAACTTGAATGAACATCAGGAATCAGGAACTTATTTCTGCCTCCCTTTTAGATTTTTTTTTAAAATCTTTCCCAGGTGTATGTGGATCAATGCCTGAAGCTGAGGGCCATGGTAGTTATCATTTTTCATCCTTTTTTTGTCCCACATTGGGCACTAGAGGTCACACAAACTCTAATTAATTATATACAGAAATAAAATACATAATGCATGTTATATACTCTAAGTTACTTAAATCTGTTTAGAATTCAATAGAGTTCATACCAAAACATTTATATATACTCATATATAATATATATTTGATTACATCAGTATAATCACACCCACAAAAATTATGCAATAAAAGATTATTGATCATTTATTAGCTACGAAGTAATCATCACTAGGCAAAACAACTGTCTTTCATAATAATTTTTAGTTGTAATGTCAATTCATTATATTATTGGGGAAATAAGAACTTTATTAATTTACCTAATGGCATTTCAGCTTATAAAACTGTTCTTTCTAAGATAGGACACAAATTTGGGCCCAGTAATAAGCAAGAAAAAAAAATCAAGATTCTGTATAAAACCCAAGGAGACAGAAGAATGTGGAGTAAGAAGGACCAAGAAAGGGATTTGAAAATACCATGGGGAAAAATATGCTTCTGCTTTAGAAACATTTGCAGAACAGAAATTAGAGAGTACAGATGCAAATTTTGCCATCTGGATTAAGAGGTATCTGGAGACTCAAAATAGATCAAAATAGATAAAAGAATATTCCATATAAATCTGCAAACAAGATTGTTTTAGTAAGCTAAATTATTTTTCATCTATCAATATGAACACTTGATTAATTCAAAGATCACTTATACCAGAAATGCACGTTTAGATATTTGAGATATAATGACTATGTTGAGAAACTAAAGGACTGAAAATAAAATATATTCAAAATTATTATGAAATACATTTTTTTAAAAAATCCCTGTCTTTATTTGTAGATAAAGTGATTGTTTAGGTAGAAAATAAGATGCCATTGGTTAAAAAGCTATTAGAAATACAAATGAGGTCAGTAAGGTTAAATTCAGCAATAAATAACAATACTAATATATCTTCACATTAAAGTCTGACACAAAAACAAAGATAGTCCATGGAGTAGAAAAGAGACTAGAAAGTAGATTTTTGTAAATTTCTGTTCTATATGAGAGGGTAAAGAAGTAACTAAGAGAAGAAAGTACAATGTTTCTTAGTGGATGTTAAAATATAATATATTAATAAATTGATTTGTTTTTCCTCCACATTAGTTTAAAATAGAAATTGAAAATCAATCATAAACCCAAATGTGGAATCTAAACATCTACCAAACAGATAAAAGACATATTTAAACTTTAAATGAGAGAGGTTCTTATATACAACAGCAGATTAATCCCTCTTCAAGTAGTTGTTCCAAGTTAAAAATATAAGCTGTCAGCTGAACATGGTGGTTCATACCTTTAATCTCAGTACACAGGAGGCAGAGGCAGGGAATTAGATGACTTTGTGACAAGCTCAGTTGACCTAACAAGATCCATAACAAAGAAATTATTTCTTTAAAAATATGTATGATGTAGGTATGCTGTATATTCAATGTAATATCCATAAAATTCAAACAAATTTTTAAAATTTATTGTAGGCACTATTTTAGTTTTATTTGGACACATAAAAACAATGAGGATAGCTAAAACAATGTTGAATAATAAAACAGCTTCTGAAAGTATCATCATTTCCAACTTCAAGTTGTGTTATAGAGCTAAAGTGAATTTTTAAAAAGCATTTTTTTTGGCACTAAAGGAGACATGTAGTTCATTGGAATAAAAATGAATACCAAGACATAAACTCATGAGTGTAAAGATATTTTATTCTTGATAAAATAGTCAGTAATGAAAACTGGATAAAACACATCAACAAATGGTGCTGAACTAACTGAAAATATACATATAGAAAAATACAAATCCATATATATCATCCTGCAAAACACTCACATCGAGATTGATTGAAAACTGCAACATAAAGCCAGAGGAAATGAACCTGTTAAAAAGAAAGAGGAGAATAATCTGAATCCGTTGGTCCCAGAGATAATTTTCTGAAAATAACACCAATAGCAAAGTTTCTAACACCCACAATTAATAAATAGGACTCCATTAAACCAAAAAGTTTAAGTGAGATGAAGAGCACTGCCATTCAAAGAATGTAGCAGCCTACAGAATGGAAAAAAGATATTTGGCAATTACCCAATAGACTAATTGGATAGAGCGCTAATACACATAATATATAAAGACCTCAAAAAATAAGAGAATTATAAAATGAGGTATAGATGTAAGCAGAAAATTCTCAATAGAAGAAATTCAAATGTTTATGAAACATTTGGAGAAATGTTCAACACCTTTAGTCATCAGGAAAAAGCAAATAAAGTATACCCTGAAATTTTCTCTTATACTTCTAATGATGCTGGCAATGGGGAATAAAGAGAACACTTCTTTATTGTTTGTGGTAATGCAAACTTACACAGCGGGTCAGGTTCTGGTTCCAGGACTAGGTGCTGTCTGTAGAGTGTGTCCCCACTCACTGCACTCTGTAGCAGATAGAGATAAACTCTGACTGCCATGGTTCCCCCAGCTACTACTGAGAGAATTTACATGGCTGCACCACCTCCAACTGAGCAAACAGAGAAGGACTGAGGATCCTGAAACACAGACTCAGACTCTGCCCAAAGGTGAGGAGGGTTCAGCAGGCCTGAGTGCCTGAATCCCTGCCAGGGAAAATTGTGCTCGAGTCGGTTCGGGTTCTGCAAACAGGTGCTGTCTGTAGAACGTGTCCCCACACACTCAGTAGCAGACAGAGATAAACTCTGACTGCCATGGTCCCCCCAGCAGCTGCTGAGGGAATTTGCACTGCCACCTCGCCTCCAACTGCTAAAACACAAAAGATTGAAGACTTGAAATTCAGTCCCTTGCACAGAACAGAAGTAGAGATTGAGCAGGCCTTTTCCTCAGAGGTAACAAGAGACATACAAGCCCAAGTGCCACAATTGACCAGGAGCCACATAATCGTGAACCACTGAAGCCAGGGGCAGACGACAGTGAAAAAATTTACATAATAATATAAAGAACAACAAAGTAACTCCAGAAGAAAGTGGTGATCATAAAACTACAAGATCTGAACCGAGCAATGAAGAGGAAACAGAAGGAAACAACACCAAAAATTCCTTTATGATGATCATCAAAGCTCTCAAAGAAGATATGAAAAATTGCCTTAAAAAACAGAAGAAAATACAAACAAAAAAATTGGAAGAGATGAACAAATCTATGAAAGAAAACCAAGAAAAAGTAAACCAAAAAATTAAAGAAACATGCCAGGAACTAAAAGCTGAAATAGAAGCAATAAAAAAGGCACAAAATGAGGCAAAGAGGAAAATACAATACCTGATGAAAAAAGCTGGAACCACAGATACAAGCATAACTAACAGAGTTCAAGAGATGGAAGATAGAATCTCTGAAGTGGAAGACTCAGTAGCTCAAATAGATACATCAGTCAAAGAAAATACTAAAACTAAAAAAGCCATAACTCAAAATGTTCAAGAAATCTGGGACACCATGAAAAGACCTAATTTGAGAATAATAGGAATAGAAGAAGGAGAAGAATACCAGGTCAAAGGCACAGATAATGTTTTCAATAAAATCATAGAAGAAAACTTCCCTAACCTGAAGAAGAAAATACCTATAAAGATACAAGAAGCTTATACAACACCAAATAGATAGGACCCCCAAATAGTCAGCATGCCTTATTATAATCAAACCACAAAACAAATAGAACAAAGAAAAAAATTTAAGAGCTGCAAAAGAAAAGAGCCAACTTACATATAAAGGCAGACCCATCAGAATAACACGTGACTTTTCAATGGAAACAAGGAAAGCTAGAAGGGTTTGGTCAGAAGTTATACAGACACAAAAAGAGCATGGCTGCCAAACTAGAATACTATACCCTGCAAAATTATCAATCACCATAGATGGAGTAAAGAAGATATTTCTTGACAAAGCCAGACTGAAAAAATATCTATCTACCAATCCAGCACTACAGAGAGTATTAGAGGGAAAACTCCAACATAAAGAACCCAGATACACCTATGAAACCACAAAGAATCAATAATTCCACAGATGAAAACTACAGAGAAAGGAAATATAAACAAGTTACCACCAAAAATGTCAGGAAATATAAATCAATGGTCATTAATTTTTCCTTAATATCAATGGACTCAACTCTCCTATAAAACGTCACACACTAACAAGATGGATACAACAAAAGAAGCCATCCTTCTGTTGCCTACAAGAAACACACCTCAACTGCAAAGACAGACACAGCCTTAGAGTAAAGGGTTGGGAAAAGATTTTCCAGTCAAATGGTCCTAAGAAACAAGTGAGGGTTGCAATCCTAATATCTAACAAAGTAGACTTTAAGCTACTTTAAGCTAAAAGGAATTAAAAAGGACCAAGATGGTCACTACTTATTCATGACAGGAAAAATTGGTCAAGAGGAGATTTCAATCCTGAATATTTATGCCCCTAATATAAGGTCACCTACTTATGTAAAAGAAACACTGCTAAAGCTCGAATCCCACATCAATTCTTACACCCTAATAGTGTGAGGCTTCAATACCCCACTTTCAACCCTGGATAGGTCAACCAGAAAGAGACTCAACACTGAAATAAGGGGTCTAAGAGAGGTTATGATGGACGTGCACTTAATAGATATCTACAGAAGCTTCTACCCAAATGCAAAGGAATATACATATTTCTCAGCTCCTCATGGAACTTTCTCCAAAATTGACCACATAATTGGTCATAAAGCAAATATCAACAGATACAAACAAATGGAAATAATCCCTTGTAACATATCAGACCACCAGGGCCTAAAGTTAGAGTTCAACAACAAAAATATCAAAGGAAGCTTACCAACTCATGGAAACTAACCGTCACTCAGCTGAACCATTTCTAGGTCAAGGAAGAAATTAAGAAAGAAATCAAAGTCTTCCTAGAATTTAATGAAAATGAATCCACAACATATTCAATCATGTGTGACACAATGAAAGCAGTCTTAAGAGAAAAATTCATAGCGCTAGATGCCTACATGAAAAACCTAGAGAAATCCCACACTAGAGACCTAACAGCTCAGCTGAAAGCCTTAGAACAATTAGAAGCAAACTCACCTGGAAGGAGTAGATGGCAGGAAATAAACAAACTTAGAGCTAAAATCAATACAATTGAAACAAAAAGAACAATAAAAGGAACCAATGAATCTAAGAGTTGGTTCTTTGAGAAAGTCAAAAAGATAGATGAGCCCTTAGGCAAACTAATCAAAAAACAGAGAGAGAGTGTCCAAATCAACAAAAATCAGAAATGAAAAGGGGGACATAACAACAGACCCCCCAGGAAATCCAGAGAATTATCAGATCATATTTTGAAAATCTGTATTCCACAAAAATGGAAAACCTCAAAGAAATGGACAGCTTGATGGACAGGCATCATCTACCAAAATTAAAGGAAGATCAGATTAATTACCTAAACAGGCCTATAACCCTTAAGGAAATTGAAGCTGTCATTAAAAACCTCCCCAAAATAAAAGCCTTGGTCCAGATGGTTTCAGTGCCGAATTCTACCTGACATTCAAAGAAGAATTACTTCCATTACTCCTCAAACTATTTCACAGAGTAGAAACTGAAGGAACATTGCCAAATTCCTTTTATGAGGCCACAATTACCCTAATACCTAAGCCAGTCAAAGACAAAACAAAGAAGGAGAATTAAAGATCAATTTCACTCATGAATATTGATTCAAAAATTCTCAACAAAATATTGGCAAATCGTATACAACAATGTATAAAAAACATCATCCACCACGACCAAGTAGGCTTCATCCCAGAAATGCAGGGCTGGTTTAACATACGAGAAACTGTAAACGTAATCCATCATATAAACAAACTAAAGGAAAAAACACATGATTATATCCTTAGATGCTGAAAAAACCTTTGACAAAATCCAACACTCCTTTATGATTAAAGCCCTGGAGAGATCAGGAATACAGGGAGAATACCTAAGTATAATAAAGGCGATTTACAAGAAGCCGACAGCCAGTATCAAACTTAATGGAGAAAAACTCCAAGCAATCCCACTAAAGTCAGGAACTAGACAAGGATGTCCTCTTTCCCCTTATCTATTCAATATAATTCTCAAAGTTTTACCTAAATAATAAGGGAACGAAAAGAGATTGAGGGGATACAAATTGGAAAAGAAGAAGTGAAGCTATCTCTATTTGCAGATGATATGATTGTATACATAAGTGACCCACAAAATTCTTCCAAGGAACTGCTATGGCTGATAAACACCTTCAGCAATGTAGCAGGATACAAGATTAACTCAAAGAAATCAGGAGCCCTTCTATACACTAAAGATAGAAGAGCTGAAAAAGAAATAAGGGAAACATTACCCTTCATAATAGATGCAAATAGTATTAAATACGTTGGAGTAACTATAACCAAAGAAGTAACAGACCTATTTGACAAAAATTTTAAATCACTAAGAAAGAAATTGAAGAGGATATCAGAAAATGGAAAGCTCTCCCATGTTCCTGGATTGGTAGGATCAACATAGTAAAAATGGCAATTCTACCAAAGGCAATCTACAGATTCAATGCTCTGCCTATCAAAATCCCAACACAATATTTTTTGGACCTTGAAAGAACAATACTCAATTTCATTTGGAATAACAGGAAAGCCAGGATTGCCAAAACAATTTTACTCAACAAATGAACCTCAGGAGGTATCACCATCCCTGACTTCAGGTTATACTAAAGAGTTACAGTAATAAAAACAGCCTGGTACCAGCTTAAAAACAAACTTGTGGATCAATGGAATAGAATTGAGGATCCAGACATTAACCCAAAAACCTATGAACACCTGATCTTTGACAGAAAGATCCAAAATATTCAATGGAAAAAAAGATAGTATATTTAACAAATGGTGTTGGCATAGCTGGATGGAAGTGTGTAGAAAAATGCAAATAGATCTGAGCCTGTCACCCTGCACAAAACTCAAATCCAAGTGGATCAAAGACCTCAACATAAACCCAGCCACATAGAAATGAAAGTGGGAAATACACTTCTACGAATTGGAACAGGCGACCACTTCCCAAATATAACACCAGTGGCACAGACACTAAGACCAACAATCAATAAGTGGGATCTGCTGAAGCTAAGAAGCTTCTGTAAAGCCAAGGACACTGTTAATAGGACAAAACGACAGCCTATAGAATGGGAAAAGTTTTTCACCAACCCTACAAGAGATAGAGGACTGATCTCTAAGATATATAAAGAACTCAAGAATCTAGAGCCCAAAACCTTGAATAATAAGTTTGTAGGAATAAGCAGCCGATATCATCAAATTTGACTTATTGGCCTTTCCACTAGATGGAGCCTAAGATTTCATATTGCTTAGCTGACGAGCAACCTAATCCTATAATGCAAGTACTGAGGGAAAATAAAATATTTTCTAAATAATAATAATCAGCAAAAATAGCAATAAAATGACTTCTAATGGCATTCTCTCTATTCATAGATTAGCATCTTGGTTGAGCCACCATCAGTCATGCTTCTTTCTTCTGGAGGTGGGAGCAAATACAAAGACCTACACCCAGACATTATTCACCAAAAGATATTGATCATTTAGTTTTATATTGGGTATTTCAATTTTTCTATTCAGGGCTCAGGAACCCTTTGGAAGAAGAAGCAGGACAATTGTAAGAATCAGAGGGGATATAGAATACTGAGCAAGGTTCTCTGAATCAACACAAATGGCCATATGTGAGCTCACAGACACTACAATAACATGCACAGGACTTGAAAGGCTGTGCACCAGGTTCTTTGTGTATATATTATAGCTTCCAGTTCAAAGTTTTTATGATATTCTTGAGTATGTGAACAATTGGAACTCTGTTTTTTGTTCTTTTCATGCTCCTTTTCTTCTATTTTCTTCATTTATGGTGTGTTAGCTTTTGTATTATCATCTATTGTATTATTTTATTATGATATACTCTCTTTCAGTCCTGTTTATATTTTTAATGAGAGACAGAAAAGGAGTAGATGCAGGTGGACAGGGACTGGGGATGAATTGGAATGGGTATAGGAAGGCATTATATTATGTGAGAAAAATATTTTCAATTAATGCAAAAATAAAGCAAAACATAGATAATGAAATGGAAAGTATAAATTGTTCATTAACATTAACAAACATTACATATGATAACTTCCTTGGATCCAGAATATAAAGAGTTTATTCAACACTCATGAAGAAATAGCCTGCAGGCTAGCTTAGAACACCAGTAAGGAAATGCACAATGAAAGTATAATATAAGCTCCTGCATAGACATGACAGCAGAGATAAGTAACTAACTCCACAAAGGGGCCTCTTGCTCACTGATGATAGGATGGTAAATTGACATTACCAACCTAAGCTCAGTTTGCTTGTTTCCTAACAAATAAACAAAAAACCTGAAACTATTGACACAATGATTATGGTTTATGGCAGCCACAGGACCTCTAATAGAAGATGTATTCCTATATAGTCTCCAGATATTGACAAAAGAACCATGAGACATAGAACTTTGGTAATCTTCTAGAATTTTACAAGGCAATACTCTGAGAAAAAGGCATCATCTTGAAGAGGTTAGATCTGTTTAAGTTGCAAGTTTGGTAAGGGAACCTACATAGTAGCCTTCAATACAAATTATGGAATGAGTATGATACAAGGGAAGCAAAAGAAATGAATCTGAAATCATCCAAAATATTCGTCCTCTTGTGTTCAGAGTTCTGCTTTACAATCAAACCCATAAACTCTTCCATCTTTATTGCAAATACATGAAAACATAAGAAAAATAGAAATCAAAAATGTTCATTGTTATAAAAAGTCTGTGACTGAACAGTTGCACTCTAATATATTTAACCCAAACAAGTTAAACTTAAACCCATATATTCTGGAAATCATGACATGTTCTTTGCATTCTGGAACTCTGAGAAGCTATGGCTCTCCACGGATAGTTTTTACACATAAGACTCATGGAAGTGAGAGAAACTCAAACAGACTTTCTATCCCTGAGGCGTCACAGACAATTAATATTTGGAAGAGAGACATTTTTTAATGATAAAGCCACTCATAACTTGTCTATGTTTCTGTAAAAAAAAACAAAACCCTCTACTGATGCTCCTAAAGTAACTTTAATCAAAGTCCTCAGCTTACCCAGATTACCTTGAAAGAAATGCATGCTTTAGTCAGTCTGTTGGTGCTTTTTTCTGAGATGAACAGGTGACCATTTCCAGGCAAGTTCATGAGATATCAAAGGATGATTCAATTTATTTATAAACTTTTCTGTTATTGAAAACAAAGGTATCAAATATTCATCAAGAAATGACTAGAAAATTATGCTTTATATTCCTGAAATTGCAGGCAGAAATCAATGTCTCTACCCAGTAAAAAAAAATATAAAGCTGTTGATCATCCCTCAACTCACATAATATTTCTCTTGAAAGACTTTTTTATTTCATATTGGTGACATTAAGGATATTCTTATTTACTCTGTATCTGTTAAGAAAGAAATCTACAGATTCAATGCACTGTTCATCAAAATTCCAACACAATATTTTATGGACCTTGAAAGAACAATACTCAACTTCATTTGGAAAAAAAGGAAAGCCAGATTTCCAAAACAATTTTGCTCAACGAAAGAACCTCAGGAGGCATCACCATCACAGACTTCAAGTTATACTACAGAGCTACAGTAATAAAAACAGCCTGGTACTGGCATAAAAAGAGACCTCTGGATCGGTGGAATTGAACTGAGGATCTGGGCATTAACCCAAAAACCTACGAACACCTAATCTTTGACAAAGAGGCCAAAAATATTCAATGGAAAAATATAGTATCTTTAACAAATGGTGTTGGCATAGCTGGTTGGTAGTGTGAAGAAAAATGCAAATAGATCCAAGCCTGTTACCTGCACAAAACTCAAATCCAAGTGGATCAAAGACATCCACATAAACCCAGCCACTCTGAACTTGATAGAAAAGAAAGTGGGAAATACCCTCCAACGAATTGGCACAGGCAACCACTTCCTAAACATAACACCAGTGGCACAGACATTAAAAACAAAAATCAATACATGGGACCTCATGAAACTGAGAAGCTTCTGTAAAGTCAAGGACACTATCAATAGGAAAAAACGACAGTCTACAGAATGGGAAAAGATTTTCACCAACCATACAAGGGATAGAGGACTGATCTCTAAAATATATAGAGAACTCAAGAAACTAGAGCCCACAACCTCAAATAACTCAATCTCAAAATAACAAAACCTCAAAATAAAAAAGAAATTCTCAGCAGAAGAATTACAAATGGCTGAAAGGCTCTAGAAAAAGTGCTCATTATCTTTAACCATCAGAGAAATGCAAATCAAAACAACTTTGAGATACTGCCTGACAACTGTAAGCAACCTAGATGCCCCTCAACTGAAGAATGGGTTAACAAACTGTGGTACATCTACACAATGGAGTACTACTCAGCAGTAAGAAAAAAATGATATCCTAAAATTTTCAGGCAAATGGTTGAATTTGCAGAATATCCTCCTGAGCGGGGTATCTCAAACCCAGAAAGATAAGCACGGGATGTGCTCACTCATTAGTGGACTCTAAACAAAACAGCAAAAAATAAAGCATGTCCAAGCTGCAAAACACAACCCCTGAACAGCTTTGGATCTGAAACACCTTGGAGTGGCAGCTTGGATCCCACTCCCTCTAGAGGAACACCTGACTCAGTCTTGATGTTGGGGTGAGGAAACTGGATCTGCCAGGAAAGGATGCTGAACTGAGTAATATTGAGTCCCTGGGACCTCCTTCCCTTGCTGGGGAGGAGATGGAGAGATGTGGAGAAGACAGAGTGACTGGAGGGGGTGGGAGGGCGAAGGGACCATGAATACACGGATAGAAAATGTGACTTTATTCAAAATAAAAAAAAAAGAAAGAAAGAAAAGAAAAAAATCTATACTACAAACTTATAGTGATTTGCAAATATGTGTGTAGCTTTACATAATTGTAAAAAAAAAGCAGGTAAACTATTTATAGATATATTCTCCATGCCAAGTGTGGTTTGCTGAGGTTTTGAGATATTTCTGCTAATAAAATTATTTCATAAAGGTCAGTTTTATATATTTAGAATGAGTAAAGTTGCTTTACTTATAAAAATCCTAAAGTATATCATAGATTTAAAAATGCAAAGAGATGTAGGTGACAAAGTTCAATAAATAAAAAAATATCTATTGTGATTTTCTTACTTTGTTTGAATGGATTGATTCTGCTCTGCACTTAGTCTATCTTGATCTGTGTACAGAGAGAGTAATGCTGAACTTTTTTCATATTACTCCAAAATTTAAACCAAATACTTTTTACAAAAATTATGCATGGATTCTGCATTACCAGCAGAAATACAATAGAAGGAAACAACCTTCAAATCAATAACTAAATAAAAGCCTGCAAATATAAACCCTTCAAATGCATCGTTTGTATATTATGAATATTAGAACTATGGTTGACCTTGCAGATTTCATGGAATTTAAGTATTATTTTCATGGCAAGCATCAGACAGGCATTATTTTTTTACTCTACTCTTTAGAAGCCTTGTAATTTTCATTTTGAAATGCAAATCTAAAACTTATATTCTCCACAGAAGCAATGACTAGAATGCATATAACAAATAAACCCTGCAATAAGATGAGAATCAGGTAATCAGCCACCCGAATCTTTTTCATATTATAAAATCTAAGCACATGTTTTCTAGTAAAGGAAATAAATAAAAAGGATACTAAAAAATGTAACAAAAAGAAACAAAAGCTTGATTTAGGAATATACTGATTCACACCTCCTCTATACTACTAGAAAAAATTGAACCCTTAAAACAATGAGAGTAAAGTAAAATGATTAAGATAAATTCATGGTTACTATTACACATAGAATTACCTCAAAAAGTAGAGGCATCATGATAGCACTCTCTAATATACTGCAGCTATCTCATTACAGAATTTATTTGTGCAATTACTGGAAATTCATGAGATTTGATCTAGGCATGTCTCCAAACAACAAAGGAGATGTGGAACAGCAAAGCATCATTTGATGTATACACATTCAAGAGGCAGTTTTCAAAGATTTGCAAGGAAAAACTCAGGAAAGCAACACTGATGATATTCTCTTCACCCAGTCTCGTTGAACTTGTTAGTTTTGTCACTTGAGGCTGATTCAAAAAGATATACAAACTCTGACGGGGAAACTAAACTGCGCACAGTTTCAGTGTACAAAAACATGGCATTAATATTTTTCTAAGTTTTGTTGAATCTTCCTATATAAAATGATACTAATAGGAGCACCTATTTTATAGAATTATATGAAGGTTGAATTAAGAATTATTTATAAAATATTTACACTATTGAACAAAATAAACTACTTTAAAAATATAAACAAAAATATTCTAAAACAAGTAACATATTGATGGTGAATCCAGAATGCAAACTCTAGGTATTAAATGTAAGCTAGTGCAAATAATAAAGCAGCTGGTAAGATGTCTCAGCAGGTAAAGACTTGCTGAGCAAGTTAAAATACTTCAGATGTATTCACAGTACCTACATAAGATGCTGCTGTGTGGGGGTTAGTAACCCTATTTATGGAGCAGTTAAAGACCGGAGTGAATATGTAAAGCTGGCATGATCCTTGACCATGTCAATGAACTCCAATGCCCTGACCCACAGGAATAGTAATGGCTCTCCTGGTCCAAGCACAGATGTCGACAGTTTGTACAGAAGGTATTGACTTCTTTTTACCCGAGAGAAGTAGACCGAGGCGATTCTTATGCAATCTATATAGCAAGCCTCCTACTCAATTTGTTCTATGTATAGCAAATGCACTGAGTTGCTGGCCTGTTGCTGGTCTGCTTTTCATGGAAGGCACAGCCCCTCCCCCCAATTTTCAGCATTTCTGGATGTGTCTCTACCATTTCTTCATTTCCTGACAGTTCCTTCAATCCTGGCAATTACAGAGCCTTGAAGTTGACTAAAACACATAACTGGATTCTGAGAAGAAACAGGTGGATTTCAAAAGCTCTCTGGCAGTGTTTTCAGCCAAATCCAGGAGCTCAAGCTTCAAGAAGAGAAATTGTTTCAAAAATTAAGACAGTTAAAAACACAGAAGACATCCATGATCCATATTGCCAAGTAGACACACATGTGTACACCACACCACACATACACGAAAAAAGAACAATGATAAATTGAATGTGGAAACTGATGAAGGAAAAGCGAAAAATAAAAAGATATCCAGAATTCAAGTGTCATGCTTCACATCAGTCGTTTTAGAAGTGATTTTGGTAGAATACCTTTTATACTTTTACCTTTTGCAATTAAATAATTGATTTAAAATGAAGAAAATCACAGATGAACAAGTGGCTCAACAGTAAAGTGTTTGTTGCTCTTTCAAAAGACCCAAATTTAATTCTGAGTCACACACAGGAGAAGGCTCAAAACAAACCTGTAAGGACAGGCCGAGATTATCTGAGGTTCAGAGCCTCTGTTGAAACCCATACACACACACACACACACACACACACACACACACACACACACACACACACACACACTTAGAAATTAAAAATGAAACTTTAAACAAAAATTAAGAAAATAACAACTCTTTTTTCCCATTCCCTCCCCTTTCTCTCCTTCTCCCCTTCCCTCCCCTCCCCTCCTTCTTCCCCCACATAACTCCCCTTCTGCTTTATTCTTAAATTGTGTTATATATCCAGTGGGATGACCTTCTGATCATTGGCAAGTGTATTGTTCAGTCTCCATCTATTTGTGTAGGTTTTATTTTTCTTGGTATTTCTTAGTATTGTGTAATCAGCACAACTAAGCGTCTGGTATTATTATCAAGTTTATTTTGTATGCTTTTATTGTGTAGCTTTTCAAACATTCCCTTTTCTTCTTAACACTCTTAGGACAAATTTTATTTAGTACTGACAGTTTCTGCATAATGTTTGGTGTTGACTAGGTCTAAAAAGGTGAGAAATGAGTTACTTCTTGAGAGGAGATTGGAACTCTGTCTGTAGGATGAGGCATGAGAGTTAGGAACTATGGTATCACATTTAAAAC
>PVIH01001423.1:72976-236883 GCA_004025045.1 Sigmodon hispidus
AAAAAAAAATTCAGAGGGAAAGCTGAACACAAAGAAAATATATGTGTAGTAATCTTATTTGAATTTCCACCCTTGATAAGCCATGCTTATGATTATTATCCTCTGTATAGTTATTGTTAACTCTTCAGCATTTTTTTTAAATTCTTTTTACTGTTTCTTTGATAAATACAAAATAAAGAAAAAAAAAGGAAAAAAAAAAGAAAAAAAAAAAACAAACAAATTTGAATGTCCAAAGTGGAAATTTTTCACAGTGAGCTGAAGAAAAGGTATGGGTTAAGGAAGAATGCTGAGGGAATGCACCATAAAACCCTCAGAATTTACTGTCCTAAAATTCACCAGCAAATGGATGGATTTGGAGAATATTCTCCTGAGTGAGGTATCACAAACTCAGAAAGATAAGCAGGGGATGTACTCACTCATTAGAGGTCTCTAAACAAACAAACAAGAAAAAAGCCAAGCATGCCCAAGTTGCAAACCACAACCAATGAACAGCTTGGGATCAGAAACACCCTGGACTGACTCTTTGGATCCCACTCCACCTAAAGGAACACCTGACTCACTCTTGAGGGAGGGGGGAGAAAACTGGATCTGCCAGGAGTGGAGACTGAACTAAGCAATATTGGGTCAGTGGGACCATGGGACTGTCTGCTCCCTGCCCAGGGAGGGGATGGGGAGTTGTGGAGAAGAAAAAAATGACCTGATGTGGCGGAAGGGGGAAGGGACCTTGAATAATGATATACAGGGATAGAAAACGTAACTTCTTTGTTCATAATAATAATAATAATAAAATGTATACAGAAAAAAGAGAAAAAAAATAAAAAACCTATAAATTAAGAATATAAATTCTTAAAAATGTCCTTTTATGTTCAAATATAATCTTTCAGAATCTGTTGCCACCCACACATATTATTTTAAAGGCCTGATTACCTCTAGCACAATTACTGTAGCGGGGAATCAGAAGCTACACATGTGAACTGATTGCATCAAAGTGCTGGAGCCCAGCCGGGCATGGTCAACTGGAAAGAGCTTCGGAAGTAAACCCTAACCCGGTGAAAGAGGCAGAAGAGGAAGCCGGGCTCTGGCGCAGTTCCTGGATCCTCAGCAGATCCGGCGGTTGGGAAACTCTCCAGCGCGCTGCTTCCCCCTCTATTTTCTCCCTTTGAACAAAACCCTTCTCTGTAAGTGATATTTGGATAATAAATATTACTTAATATATATATCTCATGGCGGGTTAATTACCGTGATAAAATACAATGAAAATGCCATTATTTGCTCAATAATTTACAAAACACTATTCTTGAAATGAATTATTATTCCTCAATTATTCCCAAAGAAACCAACTCACACTTCACCTGAAGCTGGAGACTGTTTAGCTTTAGGAGAGTCTACTAAGTACTAGTGTTGGCTGCCTTGGACGTATGTAAGCTACAACTCTCAATTCCAAGTTCAATATCCAAAGCCCTTCTGTAGAAAATAACAACTCTTTTACCACTTTCCTACTCTTGCTATTTTAGCATGGAATATATGATTTTGTGTTTATGTTTATTTCATATGAAGAAAATGTAACTCATTTAACAATTAAAAACCCTTAGTTCCTCTTAAATGTGTCTTACCGATATTTTCATAGTATTATTTACACTATCAATCATTATTTTAAGGGAACATTATCACAATAATTGGTATTAATAATAAGAATAATACATAATGAGTGACAAGTACTACATACTCTTTGTTTACTTTGTTAATGCTGGAAATTTTACACTTTGTTACTTAGTATACATCTAAACCATATCCAGTACATACAAGTAACTATGCTGGGGAACTGGTAGGGAAAAGGGCCACCTGAGTTCACAAAACTAAAGACTAAAGATGAAGAATGCTGTTCATGCAGAAAGATTACTGTTTTAAGACTGAGGCTTCTGTGAGTGTTTCAAGAATATGCTGCTTGGCCTTTTGGACACATCTTCAGGAGTCACTGAAGTGAGAGGTTGAAGAACCTCATCCAAGTTTTGTTTTGACCAAGGGACTGAACACAATGTGGACAGATAGAGCAGATGGTAAAAATTCAACTTGATTTAACTGACCAGATGGAATTGGATGACAAAGTTGAAAGAGTTTGTGAGAGAAAGCAGCATGGAATTGAGAACACAGAATGACACATTACTGGATACCATGGAGGGTGAGCAGAAAATAAAGGGGAAACCACCTATGAGGAGCAGAGCAGCATTCTGTCATTGAAGGCTTGGTTGACTAAAGTTTGTGTCAGCTACATTCAGTTGAAAGACATGAAAACAATAATAGCATGTCATAATTTAAAGGAATGAGATTTCCTGCGTATATTTTTCTTTTAATGAGAAACACAATTGCTTTTTTAAGGAAACAAAAATATTATTGAATAATGTCCATTAAGTGACTTTATGCAAAAAAATGGAAATTTTCCAATGGAAATAATATTTTAATTACTATAGAAAAAAGTTAAAATCAATTAAAAATGATATCAGTATTTTTGTTAAAACTAATTACAATGAGTAATTTAAGTGAATATATTTCAAAAATATATTCACTTTGTAAAAGTATTTGTAAAAGTATTCAAATTTATAGTAGCAAATTTAAAATGTATTAATTATCAAATGTCTCATAAGGAACTTCTAAATTTTGTTCCAGTATTATAATGCATTAAATAAATTAGCTATATTTTTTAAAGGAGACTATAACATAAAACTGGAATAACCAATGTAATATGATTTTGAATTTTATTATAACTAAAGGCAAAAGACTATAACATTGATGCTCTCTCTTTATTTGTGTGTCTATTTATACTTATATATTTGTGCACATGTGTATTTGAAGGCACACATGCCATTTTGTACCCTTATGGAGGGCCGAGATTCATGTCCCTGTCTTACATATACCTTTTCTATATTGTTACTTAAATTAATTGTTAAAGAATTTCATACTTGTATACATAGTGTTTTAATTAAATTTAACACCAATTTTCACCCCTCCAACCTCCGCTTTCTTTTTTTATTTTTATATGCTGCTCAACTTCTTCTTATTTAAAATACTTTCTAATATATTTACATTTGTTTTGAAATCACAATAAACTACATCAGTTTAACCATTCTTTTTCTTCCTACCTATGTACCTCAACCTTGCTCTAATTTAAACTCATGGCATTTTTACTTTCTTTTTGTTACTCTCTCTCTTTCTCTTTTTCTGTCTCTCTCTATATATGATAGATATTCAAGAGAATATAGAAAACTACACACACACCCATATATGTGTATGTGTATAAAATTTGTTTTAATCTTGTGCATATGAGTTTCTAGTTCCTATGTGCACAAGCTGGAAAGCACTGTTTCACAGCAGTAAGGAAAACAATAATAAAAATTCCATTTTCATATAATGAGATTTTCATTTACATGGATAATAGTATAGATATAAAAAACAATTTTATATCTATATTTAAAAGAAGTTTACCACACCTCTTTTTTTAGATACAAGGTAGAATTACACATGCTTCCACAATTTCTGTTTTTATATTTGTCCTTTGTCTTAAAATTCGTATACAATTATATTCATTAAATTTAAAAATAATAAAAACTGTGCAATTACCGTTTTTATCAGAAAACTAGAGAAACAAAATTAATTGACATTGTCCAGAAATATCCAAACATCACTATAAAGTTATGGGAAGTTCAGAAACATGATTGTTGATATTGGTGATAAGTAGTTACCCTTTCTATTGAATCTATAGTGATTCTAAGTGATACTATAAAAAGCAACTTTGTCTCTGTAAGTTGAAATATAGGTACAATTTATCACCATCTCAAAAAAAGGAAAAGTATGATTTATCTAGAGTGCATCTAAAATATTGTTAGAAAAACAGGAATACAAAATTAGTAGGGGTCCTCCTGATGGACATACTGACATAAGCCCTTTCAAAACTGTTGGCATTTATTAAGGATGGAAAGTTGGAAAGTTGAATAGGACAATATCAGTCTACATACAAATGTGGATGAAAGAAAGATCATAAGGCCTTCGAGCTAAACATTAAAAAAAAAAAAAAAAAAGTTGAGCTCAGGAGAAATAATCTTCTCCAAGGAGGAATTGGTCATTACTGAAAACATGCTCCTATTAAACAGACTGAGCTTAGACTATTTTGAAATACATTGCATTGAGAAGCTCTAAGAAGACTAACAAGCTCTCACATTTTTTTTTTTTTGCATTGGAGTTTTATGGTTTGAAAATGAATAACTCTATAGATTGCTTTTGGTAGGATTGCCATTTTTACGATGTGGATCCTACCTATCCAGGAACATGGGAAATCTTTCTATTTTCTAATATCCTCTTCAATTTCTTTCTTCAGTGACTTTAAGCTTTTGTCAAACAGATCTGTTACTTCTTTGGTTATAGTTACACCAAAGAATTTAATGATATCTGCAAGTATTATAAATGGTGATGTTTCACTTATTTCATTTTCAGCCCTTTTATCTTAAGTGTATAGGAAGGCTACTGATTTCTTATTATTATTATTATTATGAACAAAGAAGTCACACTTTCTCTCCTTGTATATGCTTATTCAAGGTCCCTTCCCCCTCCCATCACATCAAGTCATTCTCTCTTCCCCATAAATCCCCATTCCCCCCCTGGGCAGGCAGCAGGCAGTTCCAAGGTCTCACTGTCCCAATATTGCTTAGTTCAGACTCCACTCCTGGCAGATCCAGTTTTCTCCCCCCAACCTCAAGACTGATTTCTTTGAGTTACTCTTATATCCCGCTATGTTACTGATGGTTTTTATGAGGTGTAGAAGTTTCCTGTTAGAGTTTTGTGGGTCACTTATGTATACAAATATATCATCTGCAAATAGAGATAGTTTCACTTCTTCTTTTCCAATTTGTAATCACTTAATCTTCTCTCATTCTCTTATTGCTTTAGCTAAATCTTTGAGAAGGATATTTAATAAATAAGGAGAGAGGTGACAGCCTTGTCTAGCTAGTTCCTGATTGTAGTGGGATTGCTTTGTTTTTCTTCATTTAGTTTGATATTGGCCATTGGCTTCTTGTAAATCACTTTTATTATATTTAGGTATTTTCCCTGTTTTCCTGATATCTCCAGGACTTTTATCATGAAGGAATGTTGGATGTTGTCAAAGGCTTTTTCAGCACCTAAGGAGATGATCATGTGTTGTTGTTTTTTTTTTCCTTCAATTGGTTTGCATAATGGATGACATTTACAGTTTTCCATATGTTGAGCCATCCTTGCATTTCTGGGATGAAACCTACTTGATCATGGTTGATGACTTGTTTTATATGTTGCTGTGTTTGGTTAGCCAGAATTATGTTGAGAATTTTTTGCATCAATGTTCATGAGGGAAACTGGTCTGTAATTCTCTTTCTTTGTTGCATTTTTGAGTGCCCTGGCTATTAGGATTTTTGTGGCCTCATAAAAAGAGTTTGGCAATGTTCCTTCATTACCATCATAATCCCAACCCAATTTTTTACATACCTTGAAAGAACAATATTCAGTTTCATTTGAAATAACAGGAAATCTAGAATTGCCAAAACAATTTTGCTGAAAACCTGTAAACATTTGATTTTTGACAAAGAGGGCAAAAATATTCAATGTAAAAAGATAATATCTTCAACAATTAGTGTTGGCATAACTAGATGGTAGTGTGTAGAAAAATGCAAATAGATCCAAACCTATCACCCTGCACAAAACTCAAATTCACGTGGATGTGGATCAAAGACCTCAACATAAACCCAACCACAGTGAACTTCATTGAAAAAAAAATGTAAGAAATACACTCGAATGCGTTGGCACAGGTGACCACTTCCTAAATATAATACCAGTAGCACAGACATTAAGAACAAAAATCAATAACTGGGATCTCTTGAAACTGAGAAACTTCTGTAAAGCCAAGAATACTGTCAATAAGACAAAACAACAGCCTACATAAAGGGAAAAGATTTTCACCAAGCCTACAAGTAAGAGAGGACCCCTCCTCTCTACTGAACTTCATGGAAAACATGGAGCACGAGGATGGCCGTCCAGACCCACCTGGCCCAGCCCAGTGCTGGAAAGTCTCCTGCTTTCCCCAAAGCAGAAAATAACCCAAGGCTTCCAATAGCCCAAACATGCCAGGGAAGAAATAATAATAAAAATGATAATAGGTCGAACTGACCTAAGACCATAGGGTATGTACCCACTGTTATTTTCACCTTGGTACTAACCAATCAAAAGCCTGACCCATTGTTACCTGGCACCCCAACCCTAGTTTCTAGAAAGCCCCTAGCTTGAGCCAATGAGCTAATGACTCCTACCATTCTCCTCACCTGAACCCAATTCATAGCCTTGGGCTATAAAAGGTGCCCTCCTGCGGCCCTAATCAACCCTCCTGCATGATTCCGGTGGAATAGGCATCTGGAGTCATTCATGAGCTAGCTCATCTCCATTCAATAAATAAGTCCTTGTCTCTGGTGGTCTCTCCAGGATCGAGACATTGGGCATAACACAAGTGACAGAGGATTGATCTCTAAAATATATAGTGAATTCAAGAAACTATAGCCCAAAGCCTTAAACAACCCAATTTAAAAATGGGATTCAAAAGTAAAAAAGAAATTCCAGCAGAAGAATACAAATGGCTGAAATGCACTTGAAAAATTGCTCAACGTCTCTAGCCCTCAGAGAAATGCAATGTTTGAAATGCCAGCTGTCAGAATGACTATGATTAAAAACACAGATGACATCCTATGCTGGGAAGGATACAGAGCAAGGGGAACACTCCTCAATTGTTGCGGGGCATGTAAGCTTCTTCAGCCACTCTGGAATCCAGTATGGCTGTTTCTCAGAATAGTAGGAATCAATCACCACAAGGATCCAGCAATAACACTATTGAGCATTTACCCTGAAGACACACATGCCCACCCTAAATGTATTTGCTCAACTATGTTCATAGCAGCATTATTCTTAATACCAACAATCTGGAATTAACCTAGATGCCCCTTTATTGAAGAATGGATTAACCAACTGTGGTACATCTATAAAACAGAGTACTACTCAGCAGTAAGAAAAAGTGATATCCTAAAATTCTCAGGCAAATGGATGGAATTGGAGAATATCCTCCTGGGTGAGGTATCAGAAACCCAGAAAGAAAAGCAAGGGATTTATGTCGTGGACTATTCTCTCTATGCAATTCTGTAAATAAAGAGCTGTACTGGTCTGTGTAGAGCACAGTCGAAGTGGGTGGAGGAATTAGAGTAGAGACAGGTAGAAAGAGGGCAGAGTCTGGCAGACCCCATCCAACAGCTGACAAAGCAATTAGGACCCAGGTGAGCTAATGGCCACAGGCACGACCACCTGCCCAAGTAGATTAATGAAAATGGTTTAAATTAAGATGAAAGAGCTAGCTAGTTATGTGCCTGAGACATAAATCAAACAGCATGAAATTAATATAAACATCTAGTCATTTCTTTGGGGGATAAAAGTCGCTATGGGCAAGTCAGACCTCTGGCCCAAATGGGGCCAGAAATCTTTTACAACAGATATACTCACTCACTAATGAACTTAAAAAAACAAAAGTAAAGAACACCCACGCTGCAAACCACAATCACTGAACAGCTTGGGATCTGAAAATTATATTTAATATTGTCTTCTACTGTTATTTGATCTCAACACATTCTATACAATGTCATTGTTAAATATTTCTTTTTTTTCTTGTGACTACTTTATTCTCTAAAAAATATGTATGTAAAATAAAATAAATAAAAATTTTAAAAAATTAAAAAGAAAAGAAAATGATTAACCCTGAAACATTCACTGTCTTACTAGATAAAGCATAATTCCATGTCTAATTAATTTATTGTTTATGGAAATTGATACTTCTTTTCTCAGTTAAATGGCTTTTCTGGAAAATATGTATATATAGAATTTTCTTGTATATTCACTTACACATGTTGTGAAAGCTTGTTCTTGCAAATCAATTTTCATACAAACATACTTTTTTGCATAAAATTTGTCACTTTAAGATAAGGAATTGAGAGATACTAGACTAAAGAAGATAATATTTTATTTACCTACTGTGTTTTCAGATCACCTCTGCTCTCTTTAAAGCAGCTCACAGAGAGTGATCAAGCTCATTGTCAGCAGTGGGACCGATGGTGTGTTGTTAGTTTATCTGCTGTAATACATACACTGGTTTGAAATGCAATGTTACTAGAGGAAAATCTTTGCATATGAAGAAAGGAAGAACATGATAAATCACTGGACTTTCTTCTCAACTTTGCTGTGAAACTAAACCTTTTTTTAAAAAAAATCTATTTTTTAGAAACAGTGGGCTAGAGTGTCATGTCTTATCTGCTAACAATATTTTAATTTTAAATACTCATGTAAGATGAAAATAACTTTTTCTTAAACCCTTGGAATTCTACCACTTTCCCTTCTAATCCATGAATCACCCATATTTAGTTTCCATTTTTACTCACATATGAACATTTAAAATCTACCAAGTAAATTATTATATTTAAAATATATTTCTAAAAGAATATATTTAAATTCCTTTATCTTTTAAGATATTTTCATTAAAACTACCAGAAGTCTTGATATGCTTTATTTCCTAGTCAATAAATTGTAAGTACTTTAATCCTTTATTTAAACTATGCTTCTATTTCTTAGCTTTGTTTCTAATTATAGATAATACAAAACGTTTCACTTACTATATTTCACACTTATCCTCATGAATTTCTTTTAATTTTTAAAATTTGCTCACAATGCTGCTACCTCTTTTTTCTAACTATTATACATATGGTAAAATTAAATATCTTTATATTTTTCATATAATATTAAATATAACTTTTTTGCATATAGCTTATTAGAGTTGATGGGTTGGTAAGAACTCATCTGTGCTTTTTAACTATAGCCCTTAACCTTGATTCTGTCTTCCTCACTAGGGCATAAGCATGATGCTATCATGTGCAAGACCCATTTTCATAAGGACAAAAACAGTGCAAAAAAACAGTGCAATATAGTTACAGAAGACAAAAATAAGTTAAAGTTTGACCAGAACGTAATAGTTACAGTCCTCAATTGCATACTCTCCATATTACTTGCATAACTAAAATTAGTACTTATTTGTTTTTTAGAAAGTAGTAAAACAGCCTGTATTCGAATGCAATAACATGTGAAATAAAGTGTTTGCTACCTGTTAAGACTCTATTGCTCTAGACAGTGCGCACTTTATCTTCAAGACACAGAAAAATACCTTAAGGTACTATTCAGGAGAAAAAACACTGAATATTCTTATAAAGAGCTAGACTGTGCATGCTTCAATACCCAGCTGCTAAACAAGCTGCATTGACTGATGCAATTGTGTTGAGACTGCTACAAGATGACTAACAAGTTGCTGGTTGGATTATACTCCTGTATCACAGAAAATTGCTTTAAGCCTGGAACTGTTATCTGGATAAAAGGTTTTGATTTGAGAACCTGCTATTTTTCCTTAGCTAACTGGCCATTGCTATTTGATAATTTTGTTGTACATTGTAAAGATTTGTCACTTGAATTGATTTAATAACACAATAATTGGCCATTAGGCAGGCAGGAAATGTAGGTGGGTTGATGTGGGATGTCTTGCTGTATGCTGTGACTATAATTTATTATTGGTTAATAAAGAAACTATTTTGGCCTATGGTAAGAAAGTTCGGCAGGTAGGAAATCTAAGCATAGATACAGGAATGGAAGGTTGGAATAAAGAGATACTATAAGCTGTCATACAATGAAGCAAGCGGTAATGAGACACAGGTAAACCCACAAAACATGTGGCAATACAGAGATTAATATAAATGTGCTAAATTAAGTTATAAGAGCCTTTGAGTAATAGCCCTGAGCCATAGGGCAAACAGTTTAAAATTAATATATATTTTTGTGTGATTATTTGGGAATAAGTAGCTGCGGTCATGTCCAGACCTTAGTACTCGGCCAGGCCAGATACTTCTGGCTACATCTGATTGATTAGACTGGAAAAGTTCTTGAAAGAGAAAAGGTGGAGTCAGAAGTTACCAGCTTCATGCAGAGGAATCAAGAAATGACACACAGCAACATGGCCAAATATAGATTAAAAACTATTGTGAGTTAATTTAAGTTTAAGAGTTAATAATGGCCTAAGGAACCAGTCAAGCATTTAAAATTAATATATACCTTTGTCTGCTTATTTGTGACTGAATACTGAATGGCTGTAGGACCCAACAGGACAGAAACTTCTGGTTATATGTGGTATATAAGTATTTGGCATGGATTTTCACATAAAACCTGACAAAGACTTAAAAAGAGATGGATTCTAGACACACATACACACAAAAAAAAAAATGGAGGCAAGCATGGTTTCTTGTAGGTAGGATTTTCATAGATGGGCTCTGTTTGCCAGAGACAAGCAAAGGCACAGCTTCTTTAAGATGTGGTTTCATGATTTTGTCTTCACAACAAAAACTGCACAGCTCTTTTAACAGGTCCTTTAAGAGGACTTGTCACCAAATAAATAATGGGGTTTATGAGCAGTAGGAAGCACACTAATCAATAGTGGCATGGGTTCAAAACTTCCCAGAATTGAAGCAGTAAGCATGGCTTCCATAGCTGGTTGTAAATGTGCCTCTGCCATGTGACAAGCTTCTCAAGGAACCAAGCTATAGGAAAGAGCCAGCCTCCAGAGCCACTGTTTTAATCCTAGCTATACAACTTAGTAGACTGAAACTCACGTGGTCAGAAAAGGATAGAGATATACATTAAAGGCAAAATGAGAAAAGTTAAAACTCTCTAAAGAATTTAACATTGTAGTGAATTATGTGTTACATTTTTAAATAATTGTCCCACCAATGGGTTTAATGAAAAGCTGTTTGGCCACAGGCAAACAGAAAGTGTGGGTGGAGCTACCAGGTTAAGAAAACTCTGAGTACAGGATGAACAGAGACAGATGCCACAGAGCCATCAGAGAGATCCATAACAGACACAATGAGGAGATGGCAATAGACACAAAGAAAAGAAGCTGAAATGCTATTCTGAGAAAAGGTAGCAAGCCCTGTGGCTGAACATGATGGGTTAGATTGATAACAAGCATTAGCAAGTTATATGCCTGAGCCCTAGGTCAATCAGCATAAAAATAACACATGCCTGTGTGTGATTATTTTAGGCAAAGCAAGGATGAGAGTGGAGCTAAACCTCTGGGCTGGACTAGAAAGTCCAGCACAGAAACCACTTACAACATACCATATGTTTAAAAATATAGACTTCAGAGAGTAGAGAAGGTATAGACAGCCATAAAAAATAATTTTAAAATAATACGGTTCTTTTTTTTAAAAAAATTTTTATTTATTTATTTATTTATTTATTATGCATACAGTTTTTACAGAAGAGGGCACCAGACCTCATCATAGATGGCTGTGAGCCACCATGTGGTTTTGCTGGGAATTGAACTCAGGACCTCTGGAAGAACAGTCAGTGCTCTCAACCTCTGAGCCATTTCTCCAGCCCCTAATAAGGTTCTTAAGAAGAGGGAAAAGTAAAAATTTTAAAAAGCCATATAAAGACAAAAAAAAAATCAGAGTCTATATTTTATGCTATTGTCTTGTCTTTGAATTGTTTGACTGCTGTAGAAGGAGCAACAGCTTCTAGCAAGGGAATACATGGATTAAAAAAATAAGATTTCATTTTATAAAAATAAAAAAGACATTTGATAAAAATGCTGCTGGATTAATCCAACCTATTTATTTAAAAAATACCTTAACTTCAAAATTAATTCTAAGTGTGCATTGCTTTGGGAAAAAGATTATAGTTTTGTTTTTTTCCCAAATAAGAGATCATGGATTCTCTCCAGGTTAAGACAAATAAGATTTGATTGACAAAACAAACCTGAAAAGTCTATAATGGTAATGGATAGCCTGAAGATTCAAAATTTCAGAATATCCTTGTTGCAGTTTTCTCTGAGTTCTGTATCCAGAACAGTTTCAAAACTTCTGGCTGAGATTATTCAGTCTGACATATTACTTCAGTCAGGACTTGACTATAATTCTAATAACCTTCATGGACTAGCAAATGGTATTATATTGTTAAATGAATTTTATAAGTTGAACAAACAGGAATACATGTACAGTGACAAAATTAATCTAAATCTTATACCAATATACACAGTTTGTATCCAATATACAAAAAATCAAAACCAATGAAAATATTTAAAGCTAGTAATTTCTTTTTTAAGTAGATTCAATAATTTACCTTTGTATCCTATCCTATCTGTAACCACTTTATTCCTTTTTTTAACATGTACCCTAAATATATTCTCTCTTGTTTACCTTTTTTTCTACCAATAACCAATAATAATTTTTAGCCAATAGATCTAAACAATGATGATCATCCATAACACATTGAAAGACCAAAAACCACCCAGCCCACCTCTTGGGAATGTGGGTGCTATGTTCTTAAATTTACTTCCTGCTGTCTGGGGGGCAATAGCATCTTTAAAGGTTCCTGAAAAAAAGTATTATTGATTGTCATGTGCTGAAATATGAAGCTGTATCATTTGTTATTCAGTCTCTGCAAGACAGGAAAGTGCATTGCTTGTCTCAAGTCTTGGCTAGAGTAGTTGGTGAAGCTGGTTTATCTCAGCTAGCCATCTTGAAGTCTGTAGTCCAAATCTGATCTTTGGTTGGTGTTTGTCAGTCTGGTGCCTTTGTCATAGTCTAAGTGATATCCTCATTGTGGGGCCCCATCTTCCTTTTGGGTGCTTTCAGTTCACAAGTCATGGATCACTGCAGAAAATTGATAAGAGACTAAAACCCAACACAATATACAGACAGCTAATTACATACATTTTTATTCAGAATAGGATCAGTAACAATAGAACTTTCCCTTCTTTTTAGTTGTTCTTCTGTCCCATATCTGGTGGCTCTTCTGATATGATACAGAGACTTTGCATTTTCCTTTGACAAGTATGCTTGGGTATAGAGAAGGAGAGAGCCACACTCTAAATCCAAAGCCACCATTAATTTATAATTTACCAGGGACTTCAAGTTATCTTGTAAGTATAGATATAGGTTAACAAGAAAGATTTTACCACATAGAATATATTGGTGCCAATAGATGCAATATTCTTTTGCATCTGAATTTCTCTGGATTCTGTGGTAAAGGATGAGATGCCCAAGGTCTTTTAACTTCTTGAAGATGGTTATTTCTGGTTTTCTGTAAAAACAAAAACAAAAACCTGCCCTAACACTTTGTTTTTACTTTCAACTTAAAGAATTGTAGTATGGGCAGGTGAGCCATCAATTCTTATTTTCATGGAGTTTCAGCCACTCTGGAATGCAGTATAGTGGTTTATCAGAAAACTGGGAAGCAATCTCCACAAATATCTAGCATTACCACTATTGAGCATATATCCTAAAGATGCATATTCACACTCCAAATGCATTAGCTCAACTATGTTAATAGCAGCATTATTCATAATAGCATGAACCTGGAAGCAACTTAGATATCTATCAACTGAAAAATTGATTAACAAACTGTGGTGCACCTACACAATGGAGTACTCCTCAGCAGTAAGAAAAAATAATATCCTAAAATTTGCAGGCAAATGGATGGATTTGAAGAATATCCTCCTAAGTGGGATATCACAAACCCAGAAAGAGAAGCAGGGGATGTACTCACTCATTAGTGGACTTTAAACAAAAAAGCAAAGCATGTCAAAGCTGCAAATGACCATCACTGAACAGCTTGGGATTTGAAGCACCTTCGACCAACACTTTGCTATCCTAGTCAAGCATTCTAGCCACATCCTTACATACTAAAAGTGTTATCAGAAACAGAAAGATATAGAGGGACCTGAGTGGAATCAGCTGCCATAACCAAGCCTTCAATTTGAGCCATAACTTGGCAGATTAAAGATGTTGTCAAAGTCAGAAGAAAATACAAAATGAGGGATACACAGTAAAGACAGATTTTAAAAATTCCCTTTAAATGGTTTACAGTGTGTTTAAAAATACACGTAGGCTTGAGAGAGAAAAGAAAAAAGAAAATGGATAGAGAAAGTCCTTAAAAAAGAAATAGACTAAAACAAAATTAAGCCATGTAAAGATGAAAATTACAAAGGGTGTCTAAATATCATAAGTTATTGACTTGTCTTTAAGTTTTTTGTCTGCAAAAGATGTTGTAAGAACTGCCAAAACAACATTTGCTTATAAATGTTGCTGAATTAATCCCACTTGTACAATTTGTAAATGAGTTGACTTTAGAATTGCAATCAAAATATGCTACTTTGGAGAATAGGAATTTTTTTTTTATTTCCACCGAAAATGAGAGGTTATAGATTCATTTTGGTTTAAAGAGAATAAGGTCTGATCAAGAAAGACACCCTGAAAAAAAATCTCTGATGAGAGAAGATGACAACATCAGCTTCAAGGCTGCCAACTAAGATAAATCAGGCTCAGGACCCCCTTAAGATTGTCAGTGTCTACAAACAGTAGGAAGTAGTTTCTGGAAAGCTCAAATTCCCAAAATACTGCTTTTAAGTGTTTGCTTTCATTTTAAATGGTTAAAGGTAATAATCTCTTGCTAGCAGAAAGGGGAATATGATATAGAAATAATTGAAAATATGGATTATTGAATTTATTTCTATCTAAAAACAACTATTAATCTCAAAATATTTTACATGGGTATGGGTTTTAGTTTATTGACACAAATTTAAGGTTAATTTTGTTATATATTATGTATATTTCTACTCTTGCTTAAGATATTATGTTTTTGTGACTCATTTAAAACAATAATGTATAATTAAAAAATAAATATTAATCATTTATGATAACTAAGCTTATTGTCATGCTACTTAGATATTTTTAGGTGTATAAAGATATATTCAAAATAGATAGGTAATCTTTAAACACTTCAAAGACCTACAGAATATGGCATTTAAAATGTTTTAAGAATTTAGACATTTGGACAGTGAGATATGTCTGCTCCTAACACCACCAATATACTTCAAGAGGATAATAGGCATTAAAGAAACTTCATGGAAAGTTTTCTTCCTTTCTGGCAAAATTTAGCCACTAGACAAGAAAATGATCTTGTCTCAACTGTTTAGAAGTAGACTGTATAAATTGTACATGTAGAACCCACAGGAAAGTGAATTCTGATCTTTATCAAAACAATCTGAGATGGTCATTTAGGCACAGAGAAAACTGCCAGACATTCTGCAGGATACAGACACAAGTGACTAATAAACTGACAGGATAAACAAAATAGACCTTCAAATTTTTATTTTAACTTCATTGAAAATTCTGCCAGAACCTCTAGGCCTGTAGACTGAAGATGGCTTCCTGACATAACAGAGAAACTTTGGGTGACTGTACAGGCAGCCAAATATCTTTGTCATTTCTAGAATTTAGAAGTTTCTTACAATTCACTTCCTGTTTACTCAGGTAATATTATAACCTTCTGTGATCTTTGATGGAGTTGAATATCAGACAGTTATAATTGCAGTTTTCTTTAGTTATAATAAAAAGTGAATTAGATGTGGAATTTTAGACTCACAAGGATAAAGTAGATGATAAAATATTTTCTTTAATTTTTCTAAATAGAAATAGACTAGATATTATTATTGTAATTCTTGCTCAATACCTGTTATATGTAATTTTGCTGTTTCTAAATAGCATGTTCTAAATAACATGTATTTTCTTGAAAAAAATGTATTTCTCTTTCCTCATATACACATAAGTGTTGTTTTAATTTTTTTTTTACTTTGACAATTTAGACACAGCTAAGATAAAATAGAAGCAGTTTTAACATGTATTCCCATTATAATAAATGATGTTGAAGAAAAATATTTATTAATTTTTATTTATTATTTTGAGAATGGTTTAGTTTAGTTTCATGCCCACAATTAGTAATTGGGATTTTAGCTTTCTTGGTGTTAACCTTTTGTTACTTCATGAATTATGGGCACCAACATTTTATCCGACATATAAACTTTAGAAAAGAACTTTTCTCATTCTGTGCAGAGGTACAAAACATGCTAGAAATGAACTTACCACGTGATCTAATTCTACCACTTTTAGACATACTTGGAAGAACTTATGTTCTATTTTGGGGATACTTATTCATTCAAGTTCATTTTTGATCTATTATTATCATGAATATACATAAATAGCTAGGAAAGGGAAACAGCCTAGATATCTATAAATGGATAATAAAATTGTGGTTCATATACACAATAGAATATTGTTAAGCAGTGAATAAAATTATATTATTAAATCTACAGAAAAATAGACAGAATTGGTGATAATCATTCTGAGTAAGATAACCCAGAATGAGAAAGATTAATGTCACATTTTCTCATATGTGTGATTCTAACTTAGAATCTTTAGATATGCATATTTAGTTGGAAGCAATTATAGAACGCAGGACACTAGTAAAGGGTGCTAGCAGTGATTACTAGTAGATGGGGATAGGAGTGACGCGGTAAAAAAAAATAAGAGGAATAATAAAGTAGGGTGGGTACAGTAAGGGCAAGATAGGAAATGGAGAATGGAGAGAGGTAACTGATACCAAAAACTTTCAATTCTTTTTGAAAATTTCTATTACATATAGGGTTTAAGTAGCTACTCTGTAAAAATTGAGCAACACTTCTCTCAGATACCATGGTGTTTTAAGGTTTCTTTCGTTGATGACAAAAAGTTATGACCCAAGAGCAAGCTATGGAGGAAATGAGTTTGTTCAGCTTATACTTCCAAAGCACTGTTCACCATGAAGAAAATCAGGACAAGAACTCAACTGGGGCAAGATCCTGGAGGCTGGAACTAATGCAGATGCCATGGAGGCTTGATGCTTAATGGCTTGTTTCCCACAGCTTGCTCAGTCTACTCTTTTATAGAACCCAGGACCTCTACAATGGGCTGGGCCATCCACCAGCAATCACTTTTTAAGGAAACACCTTGCAGCTGGATCTTATAGAGACATTTTCTCAATGAGGTTCCCTCCTTTCATATGACACTCTATCTTGTTCCAAGGTGACATAAGATTAGCCAACACATAGGCTACTAATAAGATACTTGGGGTCAGGGATGTGTTATCTCTTTTTCAGTTGTTGGGAAGGATGATCCCATAGTTTCTCTCAAACATTAGAGGTTATTGTCATTGTCCATGTTTACACACTATAATTTGATGAAGACTTCACTACTGAAGATACTATGTAGCTGAGTTATAAGACACAAAAAAATTCCACTGAGTAATTTAATCTATATTGACTCATAGTACTGGAAGATTCTATGTAGGCCAATGGATAATAGATCATTAACAATCTTATCCAGTTGTCAACATTATGATTTTCAATATAAGTTGGGCTTTAAAAATGCACACTGTGCTACAACAGTGGCAGGATTGCTAGAGGAGTGATGAACCACATTTGGATTGGGTTTAAAGCATGTTTCTACTCCTAAAATGAACACAATGCCTGCTACTATTAACTTATCCCAATCATGTGGTTGTATAAACTAGAACAGAGTTTATATATACAGGGACATATAGACATACATACACATAAATAAAAATAAACCTCAAAAACATTTTGAATGCCAGAGATGCAATTTCAGCTGGCAGTGAACTTGCCTATCAAGTATAAACCTCTAAGTTCAAATTCCAGAACCGCATAAACCAAGTGTGGGGGCTTATGGTTTTTTTCATCTAGAATGCAGGAGAAAAGGCAAGAATATCAGAAATTTAAGATCATTGTCTGCAGGTACAGAATTTTAGTCTAGACTAGACTATAAAAATAGTCTCAAAAATAAATAAAGAAATCAATAAGAAAGAAAAAAGAAAGATAACGTGATCAAATTCTTGACATACTGGTGATAAGCATGAGGTACAGTGACAGAGGATCTAGGAAAAGATCAAAGCAAGGCTGCATCTTTATTGATGTATCATCTGTCACAGAAAGTTTAGGCCACTAGTAACAGAGGATATAATAAAAGATTAAAGCAATGCTGTGTGTTCATTGATGTATTTTCTTGTCATTGGAAGTTTAGGCTATTGTTTTTCCAACACCTCAAGTGGGAAAATAAATGCCTTCTAGACATATAAGAAGTTTCTTTTGGCCAAGGCAATTTAGTATCTGTTCCAGCAAATGACATAGGCAATTTTTCATCCTTTCTGAGACCACCTGAAGAGCTGTCCTTGTGTGCTTAAATGATTATTGAAATAGCTCTTTGTGTTTACCTGAAGGCTATAGAAAAAGTGAGATATCTTCTCAATTTCAAAGAAATTCAATTTTGTAAAGTTGATTTTAAGCTCTATTACACCTCGCCTCTATTTCCTCCACATTTTATCAAACAGAATAAGTGCTCTGTTGGAAAAAAAGATATGTGGTGTCAAAAAAGCATTTGGATTTCCATCATCATCAGAATAATAAAAAATACCTCTTGGGTTATCTGTTAGAGCTACACTAAAACAAATAAGTAAACCACTATGCAAAGGTTCATTTGGATAAAAGGTGTCAAACCTTGATATATGTTAAATGTTTGACAGAAGTTTGTTCCTTACAAATGTCAGATAGTTTCACAACTTTCTTGAGGAATCAATGACAGTTTCCCATGTCTTAAGACTTAATTCTGAGCATATCCCAGTGAAGGTTCTCTATTTCCAATGCTCCTGGCAGAACTCCTGATCTAACTCAAGTTCTTCTACCTCTTTTTATTCTACAATTTTACCTTTGCACACTGGACAATTGATTTCTGCATCATTTCTACCTGCTATCTTTTTGTAGACTTAATGCATATTTTGCAGTCATATAGTCCATACATAAAGGATTAATAAAAAATAATTGATAATTACAGAAACATGTATTTTGGTTTTAGTAGGTCCTATTTCTTATTTAGAAATATAAAAAGATATTTTTCTACATTCATAAAGAAATCTCTGAAGTCTAAAATAACCACTAATGTGATATAATTATGTATAAGTATGTGAAATACTGAGAGATTATACATTATAACACCTGGAACTTTATAGAAGTTCAATTGAAAATTTGTGTTTTACCAGAAATGTAAAATATTTCAGGACAATAAAAAGCAAACTGATTGCAGACACTATAGAAGCAAACTCTCTACTGGTCTGTAATGTTTTTATATTTTGTCCAGTATTCTTTTTCTCAAAAAAAAAAAACTCTGTCTCATTTGTATGTACTACATTTTATTCCAAACAATGATTTCAGTGTGCTGTTTATCAGAAGTAGCTGAGATTCACAAAGGAGTGGCTATTAAAAACCTAGCAAGTATGTCATGTCCTTCATTCTACATACAAATAAATTAGTAACTGAAGTGGGTTTTCTATAGCTCTTAACTTGATACAGTTTATCAACCAATAACTATTGAAGCAAGTTGTTTTAAACTTCATATAGGTAAATTTAATGGTCATTTTTCTAATTTAATAATAAAATGTATTTTCCTATGATACTAAAGTTAACTTTCTGTAAGAAAGTAGTAAATGGAAAGTGATTTTTTAAAAATATTGGTTGACTATATGGATTCCTGTCAGATGTTTGCCTTTGTTTAACTATCTCCTTTTACTTATGGAATGAATGTAATTCTACCAGAGTGAACATTTCCTGAAAGTAAAATAAGAGCACCACCTGACCCTCTGTGTTTCACAGACGTGTGATGAGAATGAATGAATTGAAGCAGCCTGCAAGTTCTTCCTGCTTAGCTCCCTGAAATTTCCATGGCAAGCTAGCTCCCAAGATCAGTCTCAGCTAGCTCATTAAAGGCTCAGGTTCAGCTCAGGTAGCTCTCATCCACACAGATAATTTGTTTTGACAAATATTGTAACACTCACCATAGGAAAATTCATCTGGAAGATGAACCTGTTTGTGCAACTGTGCAGCTAATGAACTGAGAGAACTTTTCTCTATAGTCTCTGAAAGAGGGTTTGATGAAGATGTCAGTATTTGCTAACATGGAGAGATGAGAGAAAGGTGGACAGTATACAGTACCTCTGAGTTTATGGCAAGTTGCTCTGAGGCAAAACTGTATGGCTTCTTTTTTCCTTAATGGTAGAGAATTTTGAACCAAGATAAGAGAGGAGTTTAGAACTGGATGATTTTCAAAGAGCACAGGCAGATATTGGGACCTCATCAATAGAGTGTACAGCTACCTTTAAAGATGTCAGGTTACTGTGCTTTCACTACCTATGATGGAAACTCATTTTAGCACTAAGTGTTCAGCAAAGACAAATTTTCATGTGACAATTTGATCATATGAACTTTAATATGTGTTTTAGTTGAAATATATATTTTAAAGTTAGTGTTAGTTTATCTGTTATGTATATCTTCCATTTGTCCCCTTGTTCATGTCTTGTGTGGAAAATGACTCAAAGTATGAAGATTTGTGAAAGAGATAGCTCAGTAGTTAAGAATCACTGCTGTCCTTGTAGATATCTGGACTTTAGTCCCCAGAACAAGTCAGACAGATCACTACCACATGTATCTTTTGACAATAGAGGAGTTGACACTTCCTTGTGGTATACATAGGTACCCCCCACCACTCACATGCACCACCTGTACACAGACACACATATATTCATGAATTTATAAGATAAAAATATTGACTTTGGAAATGAATTGAAAATAAATTTAATTTTGGTATTTACAATGCTAATAAATAAACTAGCTATTCTTGTATTGGTAGTATTTTGTTGGGTTTTTTTTTTTTTTGTTTTGTTTTGCTTTTAACTTACTTTGAAGCCATTATATGTATGTACGAAAGACATTTTGGTAGTCAGTTTTACCAAAACATAACATTCTATATTTTATTATTTTAAAACAATTTGTACTTGTAGTTTAAGCCAGGTGTTACAGACTTAGCTACATTAATTTTTAAATTGTTTACATATAGCTGGCTGTGGCCTCTGTCATTCTCACCAGCTGCATGCCCAAACAGCTGTGGCTCCCCATCTTTCAGAGCAATTTCTAGGGAGTTATGTTTAAAGGAGAAAGAAATGCTGTCGCTAATCATAACTGCAATCTGTTCAATTGCGGTTTTTACACTCTACTGTCACATCCTACTGTGTTTTGCCAATAGTTTTACCCTTTCTTCCATTTCTCTAATTTTTGTTTTAAACTCATTAAACTGCTGGTTAACTAAATTAATTTTAGAGTACATCACTGTAGTTTATTTTCCCTGGAGGAAGTGTATTGTTTACACTGATTTTTAACATGTCAAGTTAATTCTCCAAATTTCAGAGGGGTGAATTTTTGAAAAGACAACAAGAGACAATGATTTCTTAGAGGGGCTATTGGTGTCACCCCTTTAAGTAAGAAGACATGGGAGAGGTCCTTTACTCACAAGAGCACAGATAGCTTTCCACAAGTGTTAGACTCAGACTTTCTCTGCATATATTATAAAGTATACATCACAAAACCTCAAAAAAAAACTGCTTTATTTAAGAGACATGACAAATGGCCACTAATTTTGCAGTAAGGTATGTGTTCAGTTTCAAATACACAACTACCTACAAGCTACACAAAATCTTCTTGTGATTCTCCAGTTTTGACTCTCAATTTGACAAGGTGTCAGTCAAATTACTCACCAAAGATGGCAAGTCTTGAAAGAAAACTATGAGTAACCATGTCGAGCTCCTGATCCAGCTGAAGAGATGGAGAAGAGAGTATATGAGCAAAGGGATCAGGATCATGAAGATGAGACTCACAGAGATGGCTGACCCAAGATATTGGGAGCTCACTGACTCTGAAATAACCACTGAGGATCTCTCATGGAAAGGAACTAAACCTTCTGAATATAGATGACAGTTAAAAGGTGTGGACAATTTGTGGATCTTCTTGTAGTAGGACCAGAGTTTATTCCTGGAGCATGAACTGGCTTCTCAGAGCCCATTCCTTACAGAGAACACCTTACTCAGCCTTCATACTTGGGAGAGAGACTTGGATCTTCCTCAACTGAACGGACTCACCTTGGGATTCTTTGCCTTCCCTGGGGAATGGGTGAGGAGATGGGGTGGGAGGGAAGATGAGGGAGGATGGGGAGAAGGGGAGGAAGAGAGAGTAATGAAGGATATGAGAAAAAACTTTTTAAAAAAATTACAAAAAGGAGTTAAATATGAGCAACTTTATGCACTTCATGCCATGAAACACATGTTTATCACATAAAGACTTTAATGCAAAATTTATTTTATTTAATATACACAAAAGTAATATCAAAACCACAAAAAGTCATATCCAGGTATATTTTATTATCAATTTTAAGTCTGAAAATATCTTCTAAATTTTATTTATGGTTACATAAAACATATTTTGGTAACTGACTATTTTTGGCATTTTTATTAAAATTTTAGAAAATAAGCACGAATTTCTTTTGGTAGTGTCTAAAGTACCTTTCTGTCCTAAAGACAAAAGCACATAAATGTGAGAGTTTTACTTATGCACCATGCTCCATGATTTGTGTAGGTACTGCCTTCATCACTGGGACTTTGCCTTCAGTTTGTGGTGAGCAAACTATAGTCTTGGAAGTATCTAAGATTGTTTGTGGGTTCCCACAAGACCCTCCTTGGCTAGCAACTCAATTAGCTGTAACCAAGTTCCAGTATCAGAAGCTTCACCTGGGACTCTCACCCATTATTTAGTGATTTCATGTAGATCTTCTGCAAATATGTATATGTTTTAGAAAATTTCTTCTATATCAGGTCTTTATAGGAAGCCTCAAATGTTTTTTGTTTTTACTGCCTCTCCCTGTAATCCTTCCCTTGTTTTACACTCCTCTCTTCATCTCCATTTCGTGATACATTCCAGTGTTCTCTAATTCACTCAAAACTAACTATATTGTATTTCTCTTTCGTAAGTATATATGTCCCCCATATGAACCTAAGTCCTATACTATATGCCTAAACTCTGTGTTTCTATGGATTATAGCTTGGTCATGTTTGATCTTATAGCTAATATCTACACACTTGCAAATGCTTACGGTATTTGTATTTCTGGGTCTGGTTAACTTCACTCAGAATAAATTATTTTTGTGTGCCCATCTATGTAATTGAACATTTCATTTTTTAACAGCTGAGTAATATTCAGTTGTAAAACTTATGTACCAGATTTTCTTTATTATGATATAGGCTGTGGTATATTGATTCCCATCTTCCTGAGGAACTGTGTCACGGATTATTAGTATTAGCTTAGACTTCCTCCACCAACGGATGAGTTTTTCATGTACTCCAACTCCTCACCAACATGAGCTTTCACTTGTTTTAGAAATCCTAGCTATTCTGACATGTGTAATATGAGATCTCAGAGTAATTCTGATATGAATTTTCCTGATAGTTAAGGATATGTAACATCTCTTTAAGTGCTTTCCAGTCATTTGAGTTTCCTCTTTTGAGAATTCTGTGTAGATCAAATCCAGTTTGATTGGATTATTTATTTTCTTGATATCAGTTTTGGGAATTTTATACATTTTGGATATTAGTTCTCTATTAGATATGCTGTTGGTAAAAACAAACAAACATCCACACAAACAAAAAAACAAAAGCAAAAAACAAACAAACAAAAAACAACAAAAAAAACAACCCTTCCTCACTCTGCAAGCTTTCACTTTGTCTGAAAGACAGTGTCTATGTCCTTTCAGTTTCATGGGGTCACATTTATTAATTCTTAATGTTAGTGCCTGTGCTGTTAATTTTTTCTTTAGGAACTGTCACCTGTGTCAATTCATTCAAGATTACTGCCCATTTTATTTTATTTTTTAAACTGGACAGGATCTAGGTATACTTCAGTCTATGAAAAACTAAAGTTCAAAGCAAATAAATCTTGCTTAAGAGAGAAAAAAAAAACAAATTCAAACAGCTAAAACATCTTTAAAATGCATCAAGCTTATGAAGTCTCAAACAAAGCTTGAATTTCCTGTGCATACTTCTGTCAAATGAAGTTATTTTCTGTATACCACTTCTTCTGAAAACTGGTCTTCTACTTCCTTTCATTTGACCTGGATCGGCTATGAAACCTAGAGAAGGATAGAGATGGTTTTTGATTTCTTTCACAAGATAGGGACCTTTCTCTTCTTTCTCTATAAAGTGACTTGACCAGGCTTCGAGAAAAGCCCCTCCTTCTTGGAGATCTTTGCCGAGATGGAGGATTCCTCCTACCATAATCATTTCAAGGTGAACCACCCCAAGAATAAGGTGGGACATGATTCCGTTCGATGCTTCCACTCTTACAGGGCAGCCACATAGGGTTCTTCCATCTAGCTCTCAGACAACATCATCACCATCTCAGAGATCCTGACATTCAAATGAAAGCAAAGCCAGGAGGGTTTTGAACAACACAAACCCTTCTGAGTGGTCCATAACAGCCTTTTGTGGACTCCAGGGAAGGGAGAGGATCTGCAGAAGCACATTACAAAGGGTGCGGGTGGTACTTTCCTGTGTATTTGGGGTCTGAGCTTCAGGCTTGTGAACCCATAACATGTAAATGCATCATGATTCCTGTCGGTTAGATTGTAAGATGTATGTAGGTAATCTTGGAAACAATAGGAGAAAGACTGAATTAGAACAGGCTTTTGGTTGTTTATGCCCACTTTATTTTTATTTTGTTTGTTTTGTTTTGTTTTGTTTTTATCAGTTTCAGTGCATCTGGTGTAATGCTGAAGTCTTTAATTTTTTGGAGTTATTATCTTGTGGGGTTGATAAATATTTACACTTTTCTACAAGTAGTCATCCAGCGTGTTCAGCACAATTTGTTGAAGATACTGATTTTTTTCCTAATGTGTATTTCTGCCTTATATGAAAAATTAAAAATTAGAAGTTCGTATGTCTGAATTCTGTGGGTCTTCAATTTGATTTCATTGATATCAATAGGCCTTTTACCAATGTTTTGGTGCATGCATGCGCACGTGTGTGTGTGTGTGTGTGTATGTACACCATGCTGTTTTTAGTATTGTACTTTTCTGGTACAACTTGAAATCAGTGACAATGATACTTGCCAGCTGTTATTTTATTTTTCAGGACTGTCTTAGTTTTTTGTTTGTTTGTTTGCTTGTTTGTTTGTTTGTTTCAATATTAAGCTGAAAATTGTCCCTTCAAGGTCTTTGAGGAGTTGTATTAGAATGTTGAGAGTGATTGCATTAGATTTTTAGAATATTTTGGGTAGGATGGCAAATATTAGTATGTTACTCCTACCCTTTGATAAGAATGAGAGATCTTTTTATTTTCTGTTATCTTCTCATTGACTTAAAGTTTTTATAATACAAGTCTTTCACCTGCTTAGTTAGAGGTACACGAAAATATTTAACATTATTTAAAGCTATTGTGAAAGGTGTTGTTTCACTGATTACACTTTTAGAGTGTTTGTAATTTTTACACATTAAAACTACTGATATTTGTGAGTTAATCTTGTATCTAGCTTCTTTTCTGAAAGCGTTTATCATCATAGAAACTTTGGTTCACTTATCCATAATATATTATCTGCAATAAAGATAGTTTGATTTCTGTCTTTTAAATTTTTATCTCCATGATCTTTCTTAGTTGTCTTTCTGTTCTAGCCAAGATTTCAATTACTATATTTATTAGCTATAATTAATAAATAACAACTTTTCCTGATTTTAATGGCATTGCTTTAAATTTCCATTTATTCTGATGTTGACTATTGACTTGCTGTAACATGGCTTCATTATCCTTGGGTTTTTCATTTTTATCCATAATCTTCCCAGAATTTTTAATATTGAAAGATTTTAGATGTTTTAAAAAGCTAATTATGAGTATGATAATATATTTTTGTTTCTTAGGGGTGTTTACATGGTAGTTGATATTTATTTGTTTATATTGAACTATCCTCATCTCTATACAATGAAGCTTACTTGATCATGGTGAATGATATTTTCATCATGTTCTTAGAATTTTTTCAAGTATTTTATTTAATATAATAAATCTATGTTTATAATGTAGATAGTTCTGTATTTCTCTTTATTTGCTTGTCTTTATATGATTTAGTTATCAGGGTCACTTATTGTGGCCTTATAAAATATATTGGACAATGTTTCTTCTGTTTCAATTTTGTGGACTAATTTGAGGAATATTATATTTAACTTTGTTAGAATTTTATACTAAAACCATCTGGACCCAGGTATTTTTTGGTTGCTAGATTTTATTAACTCTTATTTTACTAGAAGTTATATGTGTTTAAATTGTTCATATAATCTTTGTTTAACTTGCGTAAGTGGTATGTATTGAGAAAACCTTTTATTTTAGTCTTTACTATAGGCAGAGTTCAGAATTTTAAAGTATGTCCTTATTATTCTAAGGCATTTCTTGGTTTTTGTTTTCATTTTTAATATTGTTCATTTGAATCTTTTCTTTTTGCTGTTTCATTAACTTGAATAAGGGTTTGTCAATATTATTAATTTTCTCAAAGAAACAACTGTTGGTTTCATTGAATTTTTGGATTGTTTTTTGTTTGCTTCTATCTTTTTTATTTAAGCCCAAAGACTGATTTTTTTCTTAACATTTTTCTTTAGAGTGTGATTATTTCTTTTTGTTTTAGAAATGTTAGTTTTGCAGTTACTACTACAATATCTCTGTAATGTTTTTAAACCTAAGTACTTAGAACTATGAACTTTCCACTTGTTACAGCATTTTTTATGCTTTATAAGTTTGAGTATTTTCTGTATTTATTTTTATTCAGTTGTGGGAAGTCTTTTATTACTTTTCTTAATTCTGTCTTGACCTAATTTTTACTCAAAAGTATTCAGTTGTTCAAATTCTATAAATTTTGAAAATTTCATGTTTCTGTTATTGCTAATATCCAAATTTAATCCCTGATTAACAAATGATATAGGATATTATTTCAATTTTCTTGTTATCAGTTAAGACTTGCTATGTGCATGAATATGTGGTCAATACTGGAGAAAATCTCATTAGCTCATCAGAGTAAGATATGTTCTTATGTTTTGGGTTATATGTTCTATAATATCTGTTAGGTCCATTTGGTGTATGAGGTCATTCAGCTCCATCATTCCTCTTATAATTCTTGTCTGAATTATCTGCATATTGGTGACAGTAGTTAACTGAAATCTTTCAATATCAGTGTGTGTTTTGAGGTATATTAGTGTTTATTTTATGATATTGATTTCCTTTGTGTTTGGTATATTTAAACAAGAACTGAAAAATCTTCCTGATAGATCTTTCCTTGTGTGTACTTCCGTATCTTCTCTGATTAGTTTTGGTGTGAAATCTCTTTTGTAATGTATCAAAATCACTTGTTTATTAGGTTTATTTGCTTGGAATATCCTTTCTCAAACTTTTAACCTTGAGTGATATCTATTCTTGTTGTTAAGGTGGGTTTCTCAAGTACAGTAAATAATGGATCCTGTTTCGACAACGATTTTGTAACCTTGTTTTTTAAATTGGGTATTAAAACCATTGATGTTGAGAGATATCCAGGACCAATGACTGTTGATTTTTGTTATGGTCTTCTTTTAGTTGTTGAGTGCTTTTCCTTTTAATTTGATGTTTAAGAATTATATATTCCTTGTGTTTTTGGGGTGAGGTTATCTTAGTCGTTGGAATTACTCGCCTGCCACCTTATATGGGGTAAAGTTTGTACAAAAATATTGTTAAATTTGGTTTTATCATTGAACATCTTATTGTATGCTGTTTTGTGATTGATTTTATTATATATTATAATATCTGCTGGCATCTGTGTTCTCTTACATTCCTCATCTAAGAACATTTATCAAGAATTTTTTAAAATCTGCAGTGCCCAATGAGAAATCAGGTATTATTCTTTTTTAAATTTTTTATTATGAATGAAGTCACATATTCTATTTGTGTATATCCTTATTCAAGGTCCCTTCTCCCTCCACCCTACTCTAGTCCCTCTCTCTTCTCCCCATCACCCCATCTCCTCCCCAGCATGGCCAGGAGGTCCCAAGGTCCCTGTATTGCTTAGTTCAGCCTCTCTGCTCCTGGCAGATCCAGTTTCCTCACCCCAACAACAAGACTGAGTCAGGGGTTCATCTAGAGGGAGAGGGTGGGATCCAAGGCATCAGTTCATGGTATTTCAGATCCCAAGCTGTTCAGTGGCGGTGGTAAGCATCTTGGACATGCTTTGCTTTTTGGCTTTTTGGTTTAGAGTCCAAACAGAGGAGTGAGTACATCCTCTGTTTATCTTCCTGGGTTTGAGATACCTTGCTCAGGAGGATAGTCTCCAAATCCATCCATTTGCCTGCAAATTTTAGGATTTTATTTTTTCTTACTGCTGAGTAGTACTCCATTGTGTAGATGGACCACAGTTTGTTGATCCATTCCTCAGTTGAGGGGCATCTAGGTTGTTTCCAGGTTCTTGCTATTACAAATAATGCTGCTATGAACATAGTTGAGCTAATGTCTTTGGAGTGCGAATTTGCATCTTTAGGGTAAACACCCAGAAGTGGTATTGCTGGATCCTTGGGGAAATTGATTCCCACTTTTCTGAGAAACTGTGACACTGCATTCCAGAGTGGCTGAACAAGCTTATATTCCCACCAACAATGGAGGAGTGTTCCACTTGTTCTGCAACCTCTCCAGCATAGGATATCATCTGTGCATTTTATCTTAGCCAATCTAACAGGTGTAAGGTGGTATCTCAAAGTTGTTTTGATTTGCATTTCTCTGATGACTAAAGATGTTGAGCACTTTTTCAAGTGCCTTTCAGCCATTCTTAATTCTTATGCTAAGAATTCCCTTTTTATATCTGAACCCCATTTTTTGATTGGGTTATTCAAGGTTTTGGGCTCTAGATTCTTGAGTTCTTTATATATTTTAGAGATCAATCCTCTATCACTTGTAGGGTTGGTGAAAATCTTTTCCCATTCTGTAGGCTGTCGTTTTGTCCTCTTGACAGTGTCCTTGGCTTTACAGAAGTTTCTCAGCTTCAGGAGTTCCCATTTATTGATTGTTGTTCTTAGTGTCTGTACCACTGGTGTTATATTTAGGAAGTGGTCACGTGTGCAATTTGTTGGAGGGTTTTTCCTACTTTCTTTCTATCAAGTTCACAGTGGCTGGGTTTATGTTGAGGTCTTTGATCTACTTGGATTTGAGTTTTGTGCAGGGTAACAGGCTTTGATCTATTTGCATTTTTCTATACACTACCAACCAGCTATGCCGACACCATTTGTTAAAGATACTATCTTTTTGCCATTGAATATTTTGGGCCTCTTTGTCGTAGATCAGGTGTTCATAGGTTTTGGGTTAATGGCCAGATCCTCAGTTTGATTCCATTGATCCACAAGTCTGTTTTTATGCCAGTACCATGCTGTTTTTATTACTGTAGCTCTATAGTATAACTTGAAGTCTGCGATGGTGATCCCTCCTGAGGTTCTTTTGTTGAGTAAAATTGTTTTGGCAATCCTGAATTTCCTGTTATCCAAATGAAGTTGAGTATTGTTCTTTCATGGTCCTGGTCCGTAAAATATTGTGTTGGGATTTTGATGGGCAGTGCATTAAGTCTGTAGATTGGATTTGGTATGATTGCCATTTTCACTATGTTGATCCTACCTATCCAGCAACATGGGAGAGCTTTCCATTTTCAGCTATCCTCTTCAATTTTTTTCCTCAGTCATTTAAAATGTTATTCTAATTAGGTCTGTGTTTATATGTTACTTTTCTGTTTTCTTTTGCAGCTTTTAATATTTCTGTTTTCTGTGATTTTAATGTTTTGATTATTATATACTTTCTTTTTGCTCTCCTCTATTTAATGTTTTATATGTTTGTTGAACCTTTTTAGGCATATTCTTTTTAGATTAGAAAATTTTTCTTCTATGATTTTATTGAAAATATTTTTTTTCTTTTAACCTGGGTTTATTCTCTTTCCTTAAATGCCATACCTTTAAGAATTTTTTCTTTTTGTAATCATTCAGACAATGTAAATATTTTGTGCCAGCATTACTTTAGATTTTTTTTATCCAGTATAAGATGAGGTTTTTTGACCTGTCCAGACCCATGGTCCAGAGGAATCTCTTCCAGGAGCTTATAAAATAATTATTCAGAGGCACATATTACTTATGTAATTTTTGGCCTTCAGTTTGGGTTTATTACCAACTGGCTCCTACAACTTACCTCCACCCATTCTTACTAATCTATGTATTGCTAGTTTCCTCTCTGGCTTTACCTGTATACCATTACATCTTGCTTCTTTGGGCAGCTGCCTGCAGCTTGTTCGATATCACCCTTGTTCTCTGCTTGAATTTCCTGTCTGCCTCTAATCTGCATTGTCATAGGCTAAAACTACCTCTTACTTAGCAAATGGCCATAAAGCACATACAGAAAGACATCCCACATTAACCAAGGTATCTATTTCTTCTATTATGTCTTCAATGTCTGAGATTCTCTTTTTCGTCTCATACACAGTTGTGTTTCTGTTTGATTCTTATTTATTTTATTTTCAGATTTCTTTTGGCTTCAGTTCTTTTTGAGTCTACTTTGACTTTGATATTAAAGTATTTTATACATTCTCTTTCATAGTTTGTGTTTTTATAACTGTCTTTAAGGGATTTAGTAATTTCTTCTTTAAAGACCTCTATCATATTCATCTGGGCTATTTATAAACTTTATATTATGCTGTAGTTATCCTGCATGTTTCAGGACATACTGTGTGGAGATTTTGGACTCTGGTGAAGATATTCTATCCTTGTTGTTGTTTGTTTTGATGTTTACCTGGTGGTCAGACATTTTGATTTGGAAGAATGAGATTCTAGGTGTTGATATCTTTTTGTGATTTGTTCTGCTTCTTGGTTCCTACTGTTCTTCTTGAATTTTAGTAGAGCATAGTGCCTTAGTCTTTCTGGGTAAGAAATTGTTATGGGATCCTGATAGAAGTAACTACCAGAGTTTTAGATAAAACCTGGTACTAGGTGTTAGAAGCTAATAGAATGAATGAGAATGAGCTAGAAAGAGGATAAAGAAAGAGTTTCTAGGTGGGAGAAAATTATAATGTACCACCAAAATCTTCATAGTGTCCTTCAAATGGAAGCAGAAAATAAGTTGTCAACCAAAAATAGTCTTCTACAAAGGTGATATTGCGATATAGGGATTGGTTATTAAGGAGATGATAGAGAGTGAAGATCTGAAGCTTGCCTACCTTCTTAATTAGCCCACTTGCTTCTCTGTACAGGTGGCTTGTGTCTTCCTAGAAAAAACTCTTGGGGTTAGTGGCTAGAATAACTGGATGAGTGGGGAGTAAGTTTGGAAGAGAAGATCTGTGTGATGTGAGGTGTATGGGTAACAAGGTGTAGAGGGCTGCAGTAAGGAGGCTGTTACAGAGATGGAAATAAGACTGCGGAATTAGATTTATAAAAGAAAAGAAAGTAGTGAAGATCTGGGTTTAGGATACCTGATTTTTGGCTAGAGTGGCCTGTGGGTTCCTAGGCTGGAGTTAGAGACTGGAATAATGAGGCGAGTGGACAGAAGAACAGTTGAAGGAGGACTACTTTATCCTGATAGTTGGTGATGGGGTCATAGAGGAAGGGAAATTTGAGATAGATGTTCTGGTTCAAAGCTAGGGATGAGACTGGATGATTATACTTGGAGGAAATGAGAGAAAATTGAAGATATGCAGTTAGCTTACTTACTTCCCTGGCCAAAGTGGCTTGTGAGAAACCAGGAAATTTCTGTTGGAACAGAGAATGGCATAAAGCAATGTGTGTAGTGAGGAAGCTTGGATATGAAGATATGTATCATTAGATGAAGATAGAGAAGGGCAAAGGGAGGCTCCAGCCCCTGGAATGGGGGACCAAATTTGGAGGAAGAGAGGGAGCTATGAAGATCTGCAGTTAACCTCAGTTCTTCCTTGCCTGAAATGAATATTTTAGTGATGGTATCTGGTTCTGCACTGTGTGAAGATGTCTCTGTTTTACCTCACCTGCCTAAGACACCTTCTCATTAATGAAAACCTGAATGGTCTATATCTAGGCAAAAGAAGATAATCAAGACATACAGGGAAAAAGAGGAACTAAAGAAAAGAATCTGAGATGGGGAGGATTTATCAGTGAGACTAAGAGCAATTCAGATCTACAGTACATAAGAGAAGTAATGAGCCATGTGGCAGATTATAGATTAATATAAAATGGTCAATTTCAGCTTTAAGAGTTAGTTGAGAACAAGCCTAAGCCAATGCCAAGCTTTAATAATTAATAAAATTTCTGTGTCATTTTTGTGAAGCTGGTGGTCCAAAGACAGATCTGCTATATATATTTTCTCAAATATTATTTTATTATAGTTTATTCTTGATTATGTATCCGACAGTTTTATTTAATTGTCATGTGTAACATATTTAACCAATTATTTTTAGAGTCTCTGTGTAGAAACTCAAAGCCACTAAGAGCAGTAAGCAGCTTTCCCATTTATACCTGTTTTTGTTTCTGCTAGCATTTTCTTTCCAGTTGCAGAATAATAATGATATGAAATTTCAGCTACTTTTCTGTTTATTATTGTTATAGAGAGTACTCTCAGCATTTTAGTACTAATTTTTGCCTCTGGCTTGAGACAGCACTTACAAATATTTTTCTGCTGAGTTTGTGTCTCTGTGTAGAAGAAACTGATGTAGAAGGGTGGTAAAGACAAGAACCTTATTATTCCTTTAATGTTCCCTGTCCTGAAAATTTGGTATTAATCTTTTATAAACTCCTTTATTTCTAAAATATAGATACCACAACATAGCTCATCATTAACTTACACTATGACAGAAACTGGGAACTCATCTGAATACTTGCTAAGTTGAATGGGGACTCTCTTCTTTACCAAGCAGGATATAGCTCAGTCATCATTTTTACATTTTTCTCAAATGTATCCAATGTGCAAATTCTAAATCTCTATGAGTTTTAAAATCATTATATTATTTTTTGTGTGTGGACAGAATCAATCCTAATTATAAAAATTGCAACGTTTTTAAAATCAAAAATTATTTTAAAATTAAATCAAAGTGATATAAACCCACTTAGGATAACTATTACATATTTACAGAAATGAGATTAGATGGAGTATAAATAAAAAATATAACAGAAGGCAGTAACATTTAGTGTATATGTCATGTTTAGTAGATACATGTCAATCCAAGCAAATAAAATATTTGTCAATATACGATGTTACTAGTCTGTGGACAATTAACTATGGTCATTTCCCAGAAAAAAGGAATATGTTTATTTATAAATAAAATCTTCTACTCTGTCTCTTTCAACATAATTATTGGGTAAAGAATAGTTAGCTCTGTTTTTGAAGGAAAAGTATAATAATCTGATTCCTCAAAAAGAGCTTATTTTAAAACATTAATTTTCAGGGAATATTTGTTAAGACAAACACTGCATTTTCTACTGTGGAATTTGGTTCTCTGTAGTTTTCTTTATACTCATTTAATTACCCAACAAAAACTTTTCAGGTGCATGTTAAGAATCATGTGTAGCTGTGTATGCATGTGTGTGCATGTATGCATGAGTCACATGCACATGCTTGAATGTGTGTCTTCTCAGAGTTGTGTGTGTGTGTGTGTGTGTGTGAATGCGTTTTTGTAGATTCACCAGAAGTTTTCACACTAACTTTTCATTTCTAAAATATTTCATTGAATAAAAGAAATATTATTAAGTACGACTATTTCTTATTCCTGACCATGATTCTGTGTTATAAAACTTAAAATGAGTCAGTGGTATGATGAGGAATAATTTTTAAAACTTGTCAAGAATGAATGTGTTTATTAAAGGCTTGGGGCAGAAGTCGGCAGAGATTAAACTAGAAAAGTATAGTTAGTGAGCAAATTCATCAACACCAGCATACTGTGTTTCCCCTCTGGCTTGATTGCAATGATGTACTTTCCTGCAAGCAACAGAACTGTAAAACTGGGGCTACAAACAGAAGCACCTGTTCAGCCAGGGGAGTACATTTTTTGCTCAACAAGATATCCTGACAACTAACAGCTAACAGCCATCTGCCTGAGACACAGTTCAAGTTTTTAAGATACATCAAGTCTCATTCCCAGCTGGCAGCTTCATCACTAAGTGATACCACCAGTACCTCACATTAGAACTAAGACTGTTGTGTAAATCTTGCCTTGTAGGCAATTATCTAATGTAATTCTAAAACTTTCCAGATAAATACAATTCGTATAGACTAATGAGATATTAGTCTGAGGTCATAATCTACTTTAGAAATAGATAAAAATAAAATTAAGGTTTCACAGATATGCCCTAGAGTTATGTCCTTTATGTCACCATTCTGAAGTAATTACTGTGAAAGCAAGAAGGGAAGTAATCAACACAGATGAGTAAGTGTATAGTTTTGAAGAATGTGATTGAATTGATTTTAAAGGATAAACCAACTCTCTAACTTTCACCCTATAAAGTCAGCAGTCATTTTTATTTTATAATGAATTTTCATTTCCTTGTTGTTGCTGTTGTTGTTATGGATATTGGTGGTGGTGGTGTGGTGGCCATAGTGAAGTGTGTGTTTCTAAGTCTCCTTAGTACATGAATGGTGAAATCTCTGGGATGACAGTCTAAGTTTCCCCATAATAAGATATAATACTGTAGTACAATGAAGCTAACAATCACATATGGAAAGTGAAAATGTGACTGAAGCCTCATTAGTACTGGTCCCTGAGAAACAGAAGTGTGCAGCCATGTGTGAAGGTGAGCTATGTACCAAACACATCAAAGCTCCCCAAATGCATGTTTGGCTTTATGGCAGAGTCTCACCTCTATATAATTAAAGCTTGATCTTTTCCAGCTGCAATGGCACAGACTATTTTAAGAGAAACTCAATCTATAATTAAAAATCTCATTAATCATTTCCTAAATTATTTGGTGCAGTTTAAAATGGAAGTTTAAACCATTCATGCTGTTAAAATGGTTACAATATTAGTAACAGTGGCTACAGCAGATGTCAAGAGCGAAGGGACATTCCTGTTCTGTTTACATTGTTCCATCACCTCTAGCTATGCAAGCAATTCAGAATTCAAGTATTCTTTGATCAAGTAAGTTACTTGCTTCAAGTGTGGAAAATGTGACATAAAATACTATGTAATTATGGTTTCAAATTCGGTTTATTAAAGACTGTGTGTGTAAATAACACTGGACAGGACTAAAAATGAGAATAAATTTTCTTTGAATATTTATTACTCCAGATGTTTACTCTGAATATGTTTATCTATCTATGTTTCATTCTTTCTAAGACTTTAATCTGTACAACACATGGGGATTAGAAAGACTAAGAAACACATTATTATGATAGAGAAAAATCAGGAAATAGTGAGGGATACAAATTAAAATGTGGGCTCATAGTAAAGAATTTCTCAGTAATGAAGAATAACATGATGGTTTCTCAGCAGAGTACTAAATGTAGTGTGAGTAGTTATGCTTTACTGTTTGTGTAAGGATAAGATTTAGGATGTAATTAGGAATTACGTGGTCCAGCAAAGTGGACATAGGAGAATATATTCTGATGCCCATGTCTTCACTAGCCCTGGTAAGCTGGTTATGTTTCTAGTACCAGACATGAATTTTTAACTTTTACATGAGATTTAAGTCTAATTTAACCACTAATGTCTGAGTGCTACTTATTGTATCTTATCTTGCCATGCTGGTTACAATCTGAAAGCAGAAAGTAGCCTTTCAGGTTAGCTAAAGCTGGTATAAGTAATGTCTCATGTCATCATTATGCTGTATCTTCAGCAACAGGGACTTATTTTTAATATCTGAGAAACAACTGAGGACAGCATCAATTCTTTGTATTGTTTCTGGAGTCACTTGAAAGATATGATCAACTACTCCACGGAGGTTTGAATTCTTGCTACTAGGGGCTCTTTAGGTTTTGGTTTGTTTATTTATTTTTATGAATAGAGTCATTTTTTATCCATGTATCCCCGTATTCCGACTCCCCTCCACCTCCCACTCATCCTTGTTACTTACTCCTCTCCCCCATCACTTAATCTCCTCCCTACCAAGGTCCCAAGGTCCCAAGGTGGCTTAGTTCAGCATCCACTCCAGGCAGATCCACTTTCCTTATTCCAACATCAAGACTGGGTCAAGTGTTCCTCTGGAGGAAATGGGCTTCAAGGTGCCGGTCCAAGGTGTATCAAATCCCAAGCTATACAGTGGTTGGGGTTTGCAGCATGGGCATTCTTAGCTTTTTGTTTAAAGTCCACTAATGACCCTAACCCTAACCCTACTTATTTTTCTATCTTTGTGATACCTTACTCAGGAGGATATTCTCCAAATTCATACATTTGCCTGCAAATTTGAGGATATCATTTTCTCTTACTGATGAGTAGTACTCCATTGTGTAGATATACCACAGTTTGTTAATCCATTCTTCAGGTGAGAGGCATCTAGGCTGTTTCCAGATTCTTGCTATTATGAAAAATACTGCTATGAGCATAGTTGAGCTAATGCCTTTGGAGTGTGAATATGCATCTTTAGGGTTTATGACCAATAGTGGTATTGCTGGATTCTTGGGAAGATTGATTCCCAGTTTTCTGAGGAACCATCATACTGCATTCCAGAGTGGCTGAACAAGTTTACATTCCCATCAACAATGGAGGAGTGTTCCCTTTGCTCTGCATTCTTTTCCACATAGGATGTCATTTATGTTTTTAATCTTAGCCAATCTGACAGGTGTAAGATGGTATCTCAAAGTTGTTTTGATTTGCATTTCTCTGATGGCTAAAGACACTAAACACTTTTTCAAGTACGTTTCAGTTATTTGTAATTCTTATGCTGAAAATTCCCTTTTTAGTTCTGAACCTCATTTTTTGATTAAGTTATTTAAGATTTTGGGCTCTAGTTTCTTGAATTCTCTATGTATTTCTGAGATCAGTCCTCTGTCACTTGTAGGGTTAGTGAAAATCTTTTCCCATTCTGTAGCCTGTCGTTTTGTCTTATGAATGGTGTCCTTGGCTTTACAGAAGCTTCTCAGTTTCAGGAGGTCCCATTTATTGATTGTTGTTCTTAGTATCTGTGCTACTGGTGTTATATTTAGGAAATAATCACCTGGGTCAATTCGTTGAAGGGTATTTTCCACTTTGCTTTCTATCGGGTTCAGTGTGGCTAGGGTTATGTTGAGGTCTTTGATCCACTTGGATTTGAGTTTTGTGCAGGGTAACAGGCTTGCATCTATTTGCAGTTTTCTACACACTACCATCCAGCTATGCCAACACCCTTTGTTAAAGATACTATCTCATTTCCATTGTATATTTTGGGACTTTTTTGCCAAAGATGAGGTGTTCATAGGTTTTTGGGTTAATGTAAAGATCTTCAATTTGATTCCATGGATCCACAAGTTGATTTTTATGCCAGTTCCAGGCTGTTTCTATTACTGTAACTCTATAGTATAACTTGAAGTTGGGGATGGCGATGCCTCCTGAGGTTTTTTTGTTGAGTAAAACTGTTTTGGCAATCCTGGCTTTCCTGTTACTCCAAATGAAATTGAGTATTGTTCTTTCAATGTACATAAAAAGTTGTGTTGAGATTTTGATGGGAAGCACATTGAATTAGTAGATTGCTTTTGGTAGAACTGCCATTTTTACTATGTTGATTGTACTTATCCAGGAACATGGGAGATCTTTCCATTATCTGATATCCTATTCAATTTCTTTCTTTAGTGTTTTAAGATTTTTGTCAAGTAGATCTGTTACTTCTTTGGTAATATTTACTCCAAGGTATTTAATGATATTTTCACGTTTATAAAGGGTGATGTGTCACTTGCTTATTTTTCAGTCCATTTATCTTTAGTGTATAGGAGGGCTACTGATTTCTTTGAGTTACTCTTGTATCCTGCTGCATTTCTGAAAGTGTTTTTTAGCTGCAGAAGTTCCATGGTAGAATTTTGTGTATCACTTATGCATACAATCATATCATCTGCAAATACACATAGTGTCACTTCATTTTTTCCAATTTGTATCCACTTAACCTATTTTTGTTCTCTTATTGCTTTAGCTAAAACCTTGAGAAGTATATTGAATAGATATGGAGAAAGAGGACATCCTTATCTATTTCCTGATATTAGTGGGATTGCTTTGACTTTTTCTCCATTAACTTTTATGTTGGCTGTCTGCTTCGTGTAAGTCACCTTTATTATATTTAGATATTTTCCTTGTATTACTGATCTCTCTAGGACTTTTATCATAAAGGAGTATTGGATTTTGTCACAGGATGGTCAGCATCTTAGAATATTATCATGTGTCTTTTCTTTCCTTTAGTTTGTTTATATGACGGATGACCTTTACAGTTTTTTGTATGTTGAACCATCCATGCACTTCTGGAATGAAGCCTACTCATCATGGTGTATGATATTTTTTATAAGTTGTTATGTATGATTTGCCAGAATTTTGTTGAGAATTTTTGCATCAATATTCATGAAAGAAATTGGTGTGTAATACTTCTTTGTTGTATCTTTGAGTGGCTTGGGTATTAGGGTAATTGTGGCCTTATAAAAAGTTTGTCAATATTCCTTCAGTTTCTACTGTATGAAACAATTTGAGGAATATTGGTAATATTTCTTCTTTTGAATGTCTGGTAGAACTGTGCACTGAAACCATCTGGACCTGGACTTTTATACTGGGGAAGCTTTTAATGACAGTTTCAATTTCTTTTTGGGTTATAGGTCAGTTTTGGTATTAAAACTAATCTTGATTTAATTTTGGAAAATGGAACTTTTCCAAGAAGTTGTCCATTTCCTCTAAGCTTTCCATTTTTGTGGAGTATAGATTTTCAAAATATGATCTGATAATTCTCTGTATTTCCTGGGGGTCTGTTGTTATGTCCCCCTTTTCATTTCTGGTTTTGTTGATTTGGATATTCTCTCTCTCTCTCTGCTTTTTGATAGTTTGGATATGGGTTTATCTATCTTGTTGACTTTTTCAAAGAACCTTCTTTTTGATTCATTGATTCTTTCTATTGTTTTCTTTGTTTCAATTGTGTTGATTTCAACTCTATGATTGATTATTTCCTGCCTTCTACTCCTTCTAGGTAAGTTTACTTCTAATTGTTCGAAGACTTTCAGCTGTGCTGTGGGTTCTTTAGTTGGGATTTCTCTAGGTTTTTCATGTAGGCATCTAGCTCTATAAATTTTCCTCTTAATACTGCTTCCATTGTGTCCTACAAGTTTGGTTACTTTGTGGATTTATTTTCATTAAATTCTAGGAAGACTTTGATTTCTTTCTTAATTTCTTCCTTGACCTAGAGGTGATTCAGTTGAATGGTGTTTAGTTTCCATGACTTGGTAGGCTTTCTGTGATTTCTAATGTTATTCAACTCTAACTTTAGGCCCTGGTGGTCTGATATGATACAAGGGATTATTTCTATATTTTGTATCTATTGATATTTGCTTTATAACGAATTATGTGGTCAATTTTAGAGAAAGTTTCATGTGGTGCTGAGAAATATAAATATTCCTTTGTGTTTGGGTGGAAGTTTCTATAAATATCTTTTAAATCTATTTGCATTATAACCTCTGTTAGATACTTTATTTCTCTGTTGAGTCTCTGTCTGGTTGACCTATCCAAGGGTCAAAGTGGGGTATTGAAATCTCTCACTATTATGGTGTGAGAGTTGATGGGGGAATTGAGCTTTAGTAGTGTTTCTTTTACATAGATATATGCCCTTATTTTAGGGGCATAAATATTCAGAATTGAAATTTTCCTGAGATGAATAAGTAATATCCATGCTGGTTTATTTTAATTGATTTTAGTTTCAAGTCTACTTTGTGAGATATTCAGATAGCAACCCCAGATTGTTTCTTATGGTCATTTGACTAGAAAATCATTTTCCAACCCTTTACTCTGAGCCTATGTCTGTTTTTATGGTTGATGTGTGCTTCTTGTATGCAGCAGAAGGATGGTTTCTCTTTTTGTATCCATCATGTTAGGGTGTGTGTTTTTATAGGTTAATTGTATCAATTGATATTAGTGACCACTGATTGATATTTCCTGTCATTTTTAGTGGTAGCTTGTATGTATTTCCTTTCTCTTGGGTTCTTTTCTGTGGGATTATTGATTGTGGTTTCATGGATAAATATGGGATCTTTAGGTTGGAGTTGTCCCTCTAATGCTTTCTGAAGGGCTGGATTTGTAGATAGGTATTGTTTAAGTCTGACTTTGTCATGAAATATCTTGTTTACTCCATCTATGGTGATAGATAGCTTTGTTGAATACAGTAGTCTAGGTTGGCAGCTATGTTCTTTTAGTGTCTGTATAATTTCTGATCAAGATCTTTGTTTTCATTCTTCTCATTGAATAATCTAGTGTTATTCTGATGGGTCTGTAAGTTGGCCCTTCTCTTTTGCAGCTCTTAAATTGTTTTCTTTGTTCTGTATGTTTTGTGGCTTAATTATTATGTGGCAAGTAGTCTTTTGGCGGGGGTGTCAAATCTATTTGGTGTTCCATAAGCTTCTAATATCTTTATAGGCATTTCCTCTGTTAGGTTAGGAAAGTTTTCTTCTATGATTTTATTGAACACATTATCTATGCCTTTGATCTGGCATTCTTCACCTTCCTGTTATTCTCAGGATAGGTCTTTTCATGTTTCCCAAATTTCCTAAACATTTTGTGTTATGACTTTTTTGGTTTTCATGTGTTCTTTGACTGATGAAACTATTTCTGCTATTGAGTCTTCCACTCCAGAGAGTCTCTCTTCCATCTCTTAGATTCTGATGGTTATGCTTAGATCTGTAGTTCCAACTCTTTTCTTCAGAGTTTCTATTTCTACCTTTGCCTCATTTTGTGCCATATTTTTTTGCTTCTAATTCACTTTTTACTTCCTGAAATGTTTCTTTCACGTTTTAGTTTTCCTTTTCTTGGGTTTCTTTGAAGGTTTTGTTCATTTCTTCCAGTTTTTGTTTGTATTTTCTTCTAATTCTTTAAGGGACTTTTTCATATCCTTTTTGAAGGCTTCAATAATCTTCATAACTGAGTTTTTGCTGATGTTTCCTTCTGTCTCTTCTACATTGCTCTGTTCAGGTCTTGCAGTTGTAGAACCTCCAGTTTCTTCTAGTGTTGCATTGTTTTTTATATTGTTATATATATATATATATATATATATATATATATATATATATTCTTGAGCTGTTATCTGCCCATGTCTTTGGTGGTTCACACTTGGTCAGCTCTTAATAAGTTGTGGCTTGAGGGCTTTTATATCTTCTGTCTGTTCTGAGCAAGGGTTCTTTTTGATTTCTGTCTCTGTTCTGGGCAGGTGTTAGAGTTTCAAATTCTTTAGTCCTTGTCTGATGAAGCAATTCGCCCTTGAGATGGGGCACAGCCAGGCAAGCTAGGGGTCCCTAGAGGAGGTACCTCACAGCTAAAGTCTAGGGCCTGTCTGCTGGCAGAGCCTGAGATCAGACCCTTGGTTGTAAACACAATCCCAGAGAGGAATATTCTGGATGGACAGCCCAAGAGTTCGACTCTGCTCACCTCTGTCTCAGTGTTTGATTTATATTGAGATCATTGTCTTACCAAGAGGCATAATGTCCTAAGCAGATATACATATACACATGCACACATACATAAACATACACCCCACTTATTTATATATATATTATATTTAGTTAAATATAAAATTATGAGATTCTCTGAAGATTTTTCAAACAATCTTGGTTTCTTTGTTAACCTTGACAAAAATTCAAAGACTTAAAATATAGCAAAGGGAAATAGAGCTGCTACAATATTCTATTGTCTATATTTAAACTTTTACTAATTATATAGATTATTGAGATGTACATTAGCACAAACAGGTCTGATACTATTGGTTTTTGTTGCTCAAATTCACAGTTCTGCTTTCATTATATTAGCTTGATTTTATGTGGTAGGATTCAGGTGTTAATGAGGGAGACTTGGGGTATAGCTTTGGGGTCTCAGGATCCTGAATTGTGCCGGCAATTCCCCATTGAGAATGCTGTTGTACTCTGTCCTTCCTTCCTGTGTGTTCCTCTGATCTCCAGGAAAGAATTGGCACTGTCATTGCATGGGACAGTTCTACTCTCCAATATTGCCTTAAAGTTCAATTTATATCAGTAAATGTTTGTCTATCCCCTCAAAACATGTTACTACTTTATATAATCAACTGCCAAATAAATAATTCACCAATATCTGGTGCCCATTGTGCTCCCCTTAATACCCAGTCTCCCAACCCTGGCATTAAGAGTCCTGTTCTCTACTGACTGAGTTTATATAACCTCTTAATAAATATCAATCTTTCATAAAATCAATTGCCAGTAAATAATTCACCAATACTTTTGTCTTAGTAGTTGCACATTATTGAAAAGACACAGTAACAAAGTTACATATTTAATCATTTTAATAGAACAAAACATTTGTTATGTTTGAATCTCCTTTAAAATATGACAATGAAAATACACATTTTAAATCCCCCAAATTAATTATCTGCTATAACTATACATAATTTAGTCCAAAATATCAAAAGTGTTATCACTGAAAAGAATCAGTAGAATCTTATTGACACAGGCAGTGTGCTCACTTATGAAATTCTGGAACTACTTTAACTGCATAGTGTATACACATCACCAAAGGAAAACAAAGTATCACTTAATCCAAGATTGTTAACCACCATTTCCTACTTTATCTCACCTCAGCTTTTCCTATGTTCTATGAAAAATTTAAACAAGAAAGATATGACTATACTAGCATAATCTCTTATATTAGTTTATAATAATATTCCTAGGTATTTTAAAAGAATTTTATGTGGGAAGGACAACTTTAGAAAGAAAGATGATTAAAAGTAATAGGGAGTTAAATGAGTATAGGGGGAGAACATCAGAACATATTCCATACATGAGGACAATGTCACATCTTTAGTAAAAGATTAAATCTCAGTTATGTTAAGATAAAGAACTTTTTACAGATTTGGAAAGAACAATACTCAATTTCATTTGGAATAACAGGAAAACTAGGATTGCCAAAAGAATTTTGCTCATCAAAAGAACCTCAGGAGGCATTACCATCCCAGACTTCAAATTATACTGTAGAGCTACAGTAATAAAAACAGCCTGGTGCTGGCATAAAGACAGACCTCTGGATCAATGGAATTGAATTGAGGATATGGGCATTAACCCAAAAACCTATGAACACCTAATCTTTGACAAAGAGGCCAAAAATATTCAATGGAAAAATATGGTATCTTTAACAAATGGTGTTGGCATAGCTGGTTGGTAGTGTGTAGAAAAATGCAAATGTATGCAAGCTTTTCACCCTGTACAAAACTCAAAACTAGTGGATAGAAGACCTCAACATAAACAAAGCCACTCTGAACTTGATGGAAAAGAAACTGGGAAATACCATCCAATGCACTGACACACATGACCACTTCCTAAATATAACACCAGTAGCACAGACACTAAGAACAACAATCAATAAGTTGGAACTTCTGAAACTAAGAACCTTCTGTAAAGTCAAGGACATAGTCAATAAGACAAAACATCAGCCTACAGAATGGCAAAAGACTTTTACCAACCATACAAGTGACAAAGGATTGATCTCTAAAATATATAGAGAACTCAAGAAACTAGAGCCCAAAGCCTGAAACAGCTCAGAATTAAAAAGGGAATTCTCAGCAGAGGAATTACAGATGGCTGAAAGGCACTTGAAAAATTGCTCAACATCTCTAGCCATCATAGAATTGGAAATTAAAACAACTTTGAGATACGTCCTTACACCTGTCAGAATGGCTAAGCTTAAAAACACAACTGACAGTCTAAGCTGTAGAGGTTGCAGAGCAAGGGAAACACTCCTCCATTGTTGGTATGAGTGCAAGCTTGTTCAGCCGCTCTGGAATGCAATATGGCATTTTCCCAGAAAACTGGGAATCAATCTTTTCAAGAACTCAGCAATACCACTATTGAGCATATACCATTAAGATGCACATTTTCCAAAAGCATTAGCTCAGCTATCTTCAGAGCAGCATTATTTGTAATAGTAAGAAGCTGGAAACAACCTAGATTGCCCTCAACTAAAGAGTGGATTAATAAACTGTGGTACATTTACACAATGGAGGATTACTCAACAGTAAGAAAAAATGATATTCTAAAATTAGCAGGCAAATGGATGGATTTGGAGAATATCTTCCTGAGTGAGGTAACACAAACACAGAAAGGTAAGCAGGGCATGTACTCACACATCAGTGAACTTTAAATAAAAAGCAAAACACACCCAAGCTGCAAACTACAACCACTGAACAGCTTGGAATCCGAAGCCTTTAGACTGGCAAGCACCTTGGAGCCCATTCCCTCCAGAGGAACACCAAACTCAGTCTTGATATTAGGATGGGGAAATTGGACTCGCGTGGAGTGGACGCTGAAGGAAGCGATCTTGGGACCTTAGGACCTTGGGACCTCTTGCCCTTGCTGGGGAGGAGATACGGAGATATGGAGAAGAGAGAGTGATTGGGAGGGGCTGGAGGGGGAAGGAAGTTTGAGCAAGGAGATACACTGTTAAAAAAAAATGGGACTTTATTCAAAAAGAAAAAGAAAAGAAAAAAGATAAAGAACTATTAGAACATCTTTCAATCAAAAGATAATCATCAAGCATTACTCTAAGTTCTATTATAAAATTAGTACTTTCTGAACTACATTTTGTAGCTACCATCGCACAAAGACACACACATACACATACAATTAAACAAACATATACTAATGAATCACACAATTCCTGGTGTAGTTCTTGAATAAAATAAGAAATATATTGCAGAATATTATATCTCTTTCCATTCAATAATTTAGAAATACATGTTGAAATCTTTTGAAAGAAAATGCTCCCAAAGCATTTGGCAGCATTAGGAAGCATGGACTTGGAGTAGTTTTAATCTTGTTAGAGGAAGTGTGTTACCTTGAAGGCGGGCTTTGAGGTATCATATACACTCAAGATACAGTGTCTCCAGCCACTTTTCCAATATCACATCTGCCTATACCACCATATTACACTATTATGGTAATGAACTGAACCTATGAAAATACAAGACACCCCAATTAATATTTTTAATGAATTTCCATGGTCATAGTGTTTCTCCACAACAATAAAAACCCAAACTGAGACATGTCTCAGACAAACTTGTTTATTTAAAATTCTCAGTTTTCTGTGACATTATTATTATTGTAAAATAACCTATAAAATAGTTGACATTGATGAAAGACAGAAGATCTTATCTCCATATCCATTTAATGGATAGATAAAACCTAAGCTTTTAAAGCATTTAGTCTTTGAAATTACTTGAAATAAAACTTCATAAAAATAATTCTGTCAATGTAAATATCTTAAGTCTTTGGAAATCACAAGGAGAAATACCTTTTTTTTTTTTTTTTTACATTCCAGACATTCAAAATGCTATAAATCATGTTTAAAGTATAAATGAATATGCATACAAAGATTAAAAACTCAACTCAATTGTGATATCATGAGAATGTTAAAATAATCATAATCATTCATACAAAATTAAAATAATAACTTTAATTAAAAGAAAAATTTGACCCTCTATTCTGTATAAAATGGAAATCTGACTTTGATAACCAGCCAAATTTATCAAAATTATGAAGGACTGTCTCACAACACTAGCCTTTGTTTTCAAATCAATGCAATGATTCTTGACTCAACATTTTTGAAACTGTGAAACTAATTGTAATTCTTAATCATGTGCTAAAAATCTTTAATATGTTCACTATAATTTGAATATCATCATCTGGAAATTAAGCCACAAGTATTACAGGATTTCTTGTGTGTTAAGGTCAGATTCACAATCCATGCCTTAACTAAATTAATTTCATTTGCATGAGTTAATTTATGAATGCATATGAGTATTCCTTCTAGCATTCCTTCAAATAAGGACCTCATGCTAAAATATTGTATATTATTTTAAAATTATATAAACAGCAATTTAATACAAACTGGGAAAAAATAAATTATTCATAATATCATCATTAATTAAAAATTTCAGAAGTTATAACTGCTTCTAGAAACTTGTATCTGTATTTAAAGGCTGAGATGCTGTTCATTTATTTTGCAATTATTCTGTACATACTGATTCATAATCTTTATATTTTTTTAGTCTTCTTTTTCTATGAAATCACTGATTCCCAGATTTTCTGTATCTAAGTATCTACAGTCCACAGGTATCTGAATATCTAATGTATCTATAGTCTTCAATTGCCTTAGTATAAGCTGTTTTATGTGTAATTACTTAACATACCACCTACTATTGGATTTTAGATTTGAGGTTATATTATTATAAAAGAATAGTTTACATAGTAGCTTATTCTATGAAAATCAAAATCATATAGTATGCCATTTTTATTGTCAAATACATTTTCTGCAAGAAATACAATGCGAAATTATTTTTACTCAGGATTTGTGTGAGTTGTGTTTCTACATACTCTTGTATATAGACTTAAAATGTTTTCTAAATAAATATATAAAGCAGTTGCATAATAAAGATGTCATATAATACCTACACTTGAGCTCTTAGAGATGATTATAACACTTTTTTTTCTAAAACTTTATATCAGGGAGGTCTCTCTCTCTCTCTCTCTCTCTCTCTCTCTCTCTCTCCCTCTCTCTCTTTCTCTCTCTCTCTTTCTCTCCCAATCTCCCTCTCTTTCTCTGTCTACACACACACACACATACACACACACACACACACACACACACATACACACACACATCTTTGCTTCTTAATGTGTTTGAGACAGCATGTCTGTGTTGCTGTCTCTGATAAGCTAAACTCACTGTATAGACCAGGTTTTGTCTTCAAGTGTGCTTCTAATTACATAAATGTGTGTGTGTATGTGTGTGTGTGTATGTGTGTGTGTCACAAATTATACCTTGATTCCTATTCTTTGTATAATATGGTATGTCTGTAATGGTTACTTTCATTTAAATAAAATAAGTTCTCAGCCTAGGAGCTAAAAGTTATAAACATTTCAAAAAATATAGGTTTACCATTAGGTACATAAAATTGAAACACATATTGAAGAGTCTAATTTTGTCATGGTTTAATCTGAGAAACAAAATGATTATATATAATGCTTTTGAATCAGATCTTTTACACATTTATCTTTAAAATGTAAAAAGTAAGTGTTGGTTAGATTTTTCTCAACATCACCAGCTCATACTCGATGTTCTAAGGACCATCTGTCCTGTTGGACTATATCAGGGCAGATTCAGAGTGAGATGAATTTTGAAACCAGATGGATGAATATACAATTGGAAAAGTAAAACCAATGAAGATAAAGCATTTTTGGAGAAACTTTATTTCTGAAATAGAGAAAGAGGTATATTGTCTAGAATTTAATTATCAATGAGGAATTTGTTTATTTTCAATGTACAAGAAATAATCATTATTGTGTATGTATTATAAAAGTTCAGGGAAAAGTTAATATCATTGCTATAGACTTAAAGATTGTATCCCTGGAGTTGTTACTTTGAAGCCACAGTTCCCAACTAGCTGGCACTATGCAGCTGGCATATTTAGAAGGTCCTTAAAAATAGGTGTAGTTATTATGTAGCTATTGATGAGAATTAGAATTCTTACAAGTAGAGAAAAACCCTATGTTGTATGTTTTTTGTGAGATCCCCACAGAAGTTGTTTTGTTGTTGATGCTTTGGGTTTTTTCTTGTTTGTCTGAAGGTTTGCTTTTTGTTTACTTGTTTGTTTGTTTTGAAAGTAATACACAGCTCTAAACTTCTCTAGATTTTAATTGCATCCCTCCACTATCTCTAGAATTACATGTGAATTGAAATATAGTTTTCAATTGTTTAAAAAATAAGCCTGTAGACATTTATGATTGTATCTTAAGATCACTAACATGGCCAGTAAGTACAGTGAGCTTATGGGTGAGACAGCACCTGAGAAGTGATATGGCAGTGATTAGCAGAAGGAAAATGTGTAGTTTAAAAGAAGCATGTAGATTTTACATAAACTGAAGAGAAATAAAATTTGGAGTGACTAAATTAGGTAGTTAAGAGAACTCATAAGCTTCAACTTCTTCATGTTAAGAGGTAATGCCACCTTCAACAAATGTTTAGAAGATGGTTGTAACAGAGGCCCCAATGACTACTATGCAAAAATGAAAGCTGATAGATCTATATCTAAAAATAGATATAATCACTTCAGAGTTCAAAAAGGTACATATTTGATGAGAGAATTAGCAGATTGGAAAATAATTTGGTGTACAGAAGTCTCTAGTTGAATGCTGAATTACAATGAATGTAGAGCCTTGCTTATGGCATGCTGACATTTAGTGAAGTTCTGGCCATGGCTCGTTGAGATACAACTCATGTGAAGGCTTGTTCATGGCTTGCTGAGGTATAATGTATGTAGAGCCTTGGTCATGGCTAGCTACAATATAATACATATGAAGGGCCTGATCATGGACTGCTGAAGTACAATGTATGTAGAAACTTTGTCTTGGCTTGCTAAGGTCTAATACATGTGAAGCCGTGGTTATAGATTGTTCAGGTTGTGGCTCTACATATTGATTATTGCAAACTAACTTGATTGGAATTCTATTATATTTCAAGTACTAGTCTGAACTTTACTGTTTCTACATTCTTTAAACTCATAAACTGATAAGAAATAGGATGAGAATAATAGAAAATAGTTATATATATAATAGAAAATAGTTATATTTTCTATTATTCTCATCTGATAGCTTAAGACAGTAAACTATACAATGATGTATTTCTAAGTCATTGCAGCCTGTAATTTGTGTATCTTCTACACACATAAAGATACAAAATAGGCACAGACAAATATACTTGCTCTCTTGCATGTACACGTTTCCACAAATAATACTTACTGAATATTCTGGGTTTACTATAATTACATTTTTGGACATACTTTTTATTATAACCTATCTAATTGCCATTACATGATGCAAGAAAATTCAATACACCAGTATCTCTACATGCTTAAAGATAAAGAACATTATTATATACAAATGTGATGAACAAGAAATACAAGGCTAGAGTTAGCATGATAGATATGGAGTCATTAAAATTAACAATTTCGAAGAATAGTATAGATTAGTATAGGTCTTAAATTTTTTCAACCTCTTTTTTACTTAAAAGTCTAAGCCAAGTGATATAAAAATGTAAAAGAACACTTTTACTAATATGATTTGTAAATAAATTTTATTTAATATAAAAAATTAAATGTTTGCTGAATATTTGGTACTAATGGGCACAATGCATTTTTATTTTCTCACATGATTGATATTAGATTTTATACACTATATAAATATATACCATAAAATGATATATATTTATGGATAATTCAAAGGATCCTCAAAAGATAACATATTACATTATTTTTCCAGCTCTCTCCATTATTTATACATTTTTATGAAAGATATTTATTACATGTCACAGTATAATTTTTAATCTGCAGACTTAACTAATGAATGCATCTATTCAATATTGGACTTAAAGGAATATTTTTCTAACAACATTAATAGTACTATTTGATAATAATTGACATAATGTTACATTTGTGTATTCATTCATGAAAAACAATATTATCTTTGAACAATTCTTTTTAATAAATAATTTGTGGTTTATTATTATGTTAGCCATCTCTCCAGCTCCCCCAATTTTATATTTAAATGTTGACTTACATTTGTCATTTTGTTTCCAAAAGTTCAAATTTGAGCATCATCATTTTTCATAGTATCCAGCAATACCACTCTTAGGCATATACCCTAAAGACACACATTCACATCCCAAAAGCATTAGCTCAACTATGTTCATAGCAGCTTTATTCATAATAGCAAGAACCTGAAAACACCCTAGATGGCCCTCAACTGAAGAATGGATTAACAAACTGTGGTACATCTACACAATGGAGTACTACTCAGCAGTCAGAAAAAATTATACTCTAAAATCTGCAAACACATGGATGGATATGGAGAATATCCTTCTGAGTGAGGTATCACAATCACAGAAAGAGAAGCAGGGGATATATATATATATATATGAGAGAGAGAGAGAGAGAGAGAGAGAGAGAGAGAAACAAATGAGCAGCATGAATGGGTGGTTTTGTAAATGGGTAGATCATAAGGGTGGACATGATACTGAGAGGTCTGATATCTGAGTTTGATGGAATGCATGATGTAAAAACACCAAATAATAAATATATATGAATTTTTTTAAAAAAAGAAATACTATGATTAATATGAGGGCTTCACTGGCTTTGTAAATTTTCTAGGCTTTATTTTCTTAAGTTTTATGGAATTATATGGTATGTGTTTGTTTTAATTTTTTAAGTTATAGTAGAATTCTGTAGTAAGTCCATATTTTCTTGTGTTTTTTCTGTTATTGCTGTTTGTTATTTTTAGTATGGAGTATTATATTAGTATTTCAAGTATTTCAGGGTTACAAAGTATGAATTTGTTAAAATCATTCATTGAATTTAGGTTTAATTTTGCTATCTAAAAACTCACCAGCTTTTTTTCTGAATCTTCAATTTATCAAAACAAATTTATAATGTATGTCATGATTTTCTGGAATTTCATTCATATTTGTTGCAATGTTTGTCTTTCAATTTTTAGTTTTATTCAACTAGGTCTTCCCCATTTTTTGTTTTGTTTGTTTAATTTTGTTAAAAATTTGCCAATTGTGTTTAATCCTTGAAAAATAAATAAATGAAAATAAAAGTATGACTGTCTTATATCTACCATTATACTTAAGCAACTAATCAACTGCTTTGAAAATTTGTTTCTCATAAGCAATAAGAATAAATAAATAATTGCATGGGATCATCTTGGCTCAGGTATTCTGACTACAATTTCACATGGACAAGCTGTCCGTATTTTCCAATTCCAGGAACTTCTAAAAAACAGTCTACAAGCAAGATGACTCTACATATATACCTAAATTTACTCCATCAACCACTCCACAAATTGGAACACAATCATTTTTATTAGTGCTCTTGTCAAATAACATTAAATTGGTTATGACCCAGTTTTGCAAGTTTTTGAGAAACATCAATTATTTACTTCCCTTTTTTGCAATTACAAGCTGGTAAAACACTCCATTAGTGCCATGAACTGTAGGCTGCTAATTAGTGAAGCACCCCATTAGTGACTTCTATTTATACAATTTGTCAAATTAAATTATCTAAATGATAATGTACTAAATATATAGCCAAGAATACTCTGGGATAGGATCTTTTCCATTTTCTTTTTGCCATCTGAAATCTGTTTTTAATACTCTATTTATTATTCATGTAGCCTACAGGAGCCACTAAGGTTAGGGCTAAAGGGCCTTTAGCAATACAGTTTTCTGTCTTATTTTCCCTTCATTTTACTGTATAAGAACTCATTTTGATGACATAAAATGTGTCAATTAATTTATATAATAATATTCAGGTAACTAAACAATGCTCTTTCTCAAACATAAATTCATATGATAAGCCTTACTATATTGATTTGTATCACTAATTTCAATGGCTTGCTTCTGTTCCTACTCCATATGAATTGAAAACATGCATTATGCAATGTATATAGTATATAGAAAGTCCAATTCAGTGTTAATAGTGTCATATAGACATAATTGTCAGAAAAATAGTGGGAAACCTGTAGTCTTCTGTTAGAGCATATTTGCTTTTATGCTGTGAATGAACCTAGAAGACATTAAAAACACATATAAAATAGGAATTTTGAATGCTACTCAGGCTACCCCCCACCTCCTAGATTCAGTCTCCATCACTTTCTCAAAATATGTTTCTCCAGGACACATGCAAGATCATATACACTTTTATGGTGAAAACTTTGTAAGGGCAATTGAATGAAAACTGGCTTTTCAGAGTGGACATTTTAGTTATATTTATTCATTAGCGAATAAACATGCCTCAAAATTGAACCCAACGATGTACTTTAAATTCACAGAAATGCAGTGGTTACTTAATTAGACTCACTTTCTTTTTTGATTTTTAAGGGCAAGAATTTCTTGAAGACCTTATGCACCCAGAGCACTCTGTGAAATTCTGATAACAATAGTTTTGATGAGTGTAATTTTACCACATTCTTTTAGAGTCCCTACTAGCACATTTGTGTATTTATTTAAAGTAAATAAAAATATTTTGCTTAGTAATATCTATAAGGATGTTTGTATTTTAAATTGAAAAATGTAGAAATGGAATAGTGATATTCTGGGAAATACTTTATTATTTAAACTTAAAAGAATAATAAATTATTTTTGATTTTTATAGAATAAAGGCCTTTTTATCCATGTATCCCCTTTTTCCAACTCCCTTACCCCTCCTGACCCCTCCTGGTCAGCCTTCAGCCTCCCTCCTCCCTCCTCCCCATCCTTCCATCCCCTCCCCAGAAGGGGCAAGGGGTCCCAAGGTGGATTAGCTCAGTATCCACTCCAGGAAATTCTGATTTCCTCATATTAATATCAAGATTGGGTTAGGTGTTCCTCTGAAGGGAATGGGCTCCAAGGTGCCAGTCCATGCACAGAAACAAAGTTAGATCCCTCTCCTCGAGGCTCCACATACTGCCCATGTCATTGGACAGTTGCCTATCTTTGGAGGGCCCAGTTTCTTTTTCTGATGGTTCCCAGGTGGCTATTCTTGATTCAGTGAGCTCCTCAGAGCTCCAGTCAGTCATCCTTGTGAGAATTTTCCTCATAATCCCTGTCCCCTTGCTCATATAACATCTTCTACTGGGCTACCAGCTAAACAAGGGTCTCTGCTCAATGTTCAGCCATGTAATCCTACCTCTACCTCTATTCATTATTGGATGTAAGTTCCATGATGGCAATTAGGAAGGAGACTTGTTAGTGCAGTAGGTAGCATGTCAGTCTCATATGATAGCACTTAAGGTGGCTGTAGCAATTTTATTTATTGTTTTAATTTTTTATTCTAAATTTTTCATATAAATAAATTTTTTTATTATTAAACACACCCTTTTACAGTTTCTCATCTCTATTCCTCCCAGTTCCTCCCCACTATGCCTCATTTCAGGATCAATTCCCTTTTTCTCTCTTAAAAAAAAATGCTTCTAAGAGATAACAATCAAAAATAACCAAACAAAATGTAACAAGATAAAGCAAAAGCCACCACATCAAAGCTGGATAAGGCAATTCCACAAAAGAAAAACCCAAGAGAAGGCACAAGAATCAAAGACCCTCACGTACACACTCAAAAGTTCAATAAAAATACATACTGAAAGCTTTAACAAGGACCTGATGTTGACTCAAGTAGGCTCTGTTTTTGCTGTTTTAGCCTCTGTGAGTTCATATGATCTTTGTTTAGTTGATTCAGCTGCCTTATACTTCTGATTTACTCCACCTGTTCTGGGTCAGACATTCTCTTAGGCCTCCAGTTCAATGGGGATCCAAACCTAAGTTCTAAGGATATGGATTTAATAGAAACATTATATTTACAGCAGTGTGTTACAAGGTCTACTGTCTGTGTATAATGTCTGTTTGTGAGTCTCTCTTGCAATCTGCTGCAGGAGGAATCTTCTTTGATGATGGCTGAATAAGGCCCTGATCCATAAGTATAAGAAAGTATCTTTAGGAGTCATTTTTATGGTTTCTCCCCCCCCCACCCCCACCCCCCGCTTTGGCCAGTAGTATTTGATCTCTAACCCTAGGACTCATGTCTAACTAGTCTCTGATTCTTACTTACTCAGGCAGTATCAGACATAGATTCCAACTCATTCATGGAGTTGGCCTTAAGCCAAATCAGGCATTGGCTGGTTATTCCCACTAGGTTTGTGCCACCATAGTTAGTACATTTTGAAGGCAGTACAGATTATAGATCAAAGTTTATTGTGGCTTAGTTAGTGTTTGCATTTTCTTATCTTATCCTACAAAGTACTTTCCAGTTCCTCCCCACTACATCTCCTATCAAAGGAACATAAGGATTTTTTTGTAAACACTGGCTGAATATTGTCTTATGCAATGAGTTGTTTAGGTATTGTCTTCATCAATAGGGCCTTGCCATCTGTTTGTGGAGAGCAACATATTGTCTTGGCAATAGTCTTGATTGTTTGGGGATTTGCATGGGACCTCTTTGGCCAAAAACTAAATTGGATGTTACCCAGTCCTAGAACAAAAAGCTCTGTCTGGAAGCAAGAGATAGTCAGTTGTGACTAAGTCTCATTTATTATTTGAAGAATACTTTTTGATCATTTTTCTTCATATACACACACACCATACACACATACACACAACACACACATACACATATTTCTAGATACACATATATATATGTATCTAGAAATATATATATTCTCACAAACTCAGAAAGATAAGCAGGGTATGTACTCACTCATTGGTGAATTTTAAGCAAAAACATTCTTATTTGATTGAAAGTTAATAGGTGAATAAAGTGATTTAAAACACATACACACACAAAAAAAATAAAATCCTTCTGGTTTGACTATAGGTTTGCTTAGCAGAAATTCGTGGGCATTAGCTGTGACCTACTGTGCTTTCTTCATCTGTAGCTGAGCCTAACCTGGCTTGGGGAGTTTTAGATTTTATTTTGTATGTTTCATGTATTTTAGAGAAAAAAGAAGCTTTATTACTTTATGGTATTTTTTTAGCTATCCTGGATGGTTTTCCTTTTAATATAAAGTTTGATAATGATTTTCAAAAGTCAATAAAAACATGATGGTATCTTTTGTCTTGAAGAAGCATTTCAGTTTCATTAGGTCTCACTTATTGTTTATTTTAGTTTCTGAACCTATGCCATTCACTTCAGAAAGCCTTCAACTATCCCAATGTATTAAAAGCTATTCCTTGAAAATGCTTTCTTTTTAAATTTATTTTTATTTTTATTATGAATAAAGTCATATTTTTTATCCATGTATATCCTTGTTCAAGCTCCCTTCCCCCTCCCGCTCCTTCCAGTCACTCTCTCTTCTCCAAATCATTTTATCTCCTCCCCAGCAAGGTCCTAAGGTCCCAATGTGACTTAGTTCAGCATCTACTCCTGGCATATCTGCTTTCCTCACTCCAACATCAAGGCTGGCAGGTATTGCTCTAGAGGCAGTAGGATCCAAGGTGCCTGTCCAAGGTGTTTCAGATCTGAAGCTGTTCAGTGGTTGTGGTTTGCAGCTTGGGCACGCTTTGCTTTTTGTTTTTTGTTGTTATTGTTTAGAATCCACTAAGGAGTACATCACTGCTTGTCTTTCTGGGTTTGTGATACCTCGCTCAGGAGGATATTCTCCAAATCCATCCATTTTCCTATAAATTTTAGAAAGAGTAAAAGCTAAAAGAAAATTAGTGAAAGAATACTGTCATAATGGGACCACTTTACATTTACAAGAACTTAGATTCACGAACAATTTATTTAAAGTACTATTTGTGAGAAATAAAAAATCTAACATTAATAGATATATCTTGGATACCTATAAACACACAGAATCCGGTATTGACATTTAGAATGCCCTCAACCCAGAATCTTCAGCTCATTTCCCATTGTGTGAAAAGTACAGATGACTCCCTTAGCTTCTAGATATTATGTAGCTCAGGAGTGAAATTAACTTAATCATCCCTCAACACAATTACATGTAAAAGATTCACCAGATAAAATTTAACTTGTCAGAATTTGAATACTAAGAGAACTGGCACAGCCTCTCTCCCTGAGAACAAAAAATGAAAGTACATATTTGTGGATAATGTGCAGGAAAAAAATCAATTCAGAGATTTTGCAGGAAGAGAAAATAGAACTCACATGTCAAGAAACAAGCAGATAATGTGCCAGTTGAACTCTGGTAGTTATAATATGCTAGCAATCTGACAGACACTAGAATAACTACGAACAATTTAATGTCAAAGTCATACTGTTGATCATCACAGAGCTCCCAAATTAGAATTTTCTTTTCTGTTGAAGGATTTGTGTCCTACTACATGTGCTGAGAATCAAATCCACTTTATTTAGAAAGGCTGCTAATGCTCTTAATTGTGAGCCATTTCTTCAGCACAACATACAGTCTTTTACTTTTATCTTATTGTTTACATTCTAAATTCAAACTGTATCTCATTTATTAAGGCAATTAATATGATTCTCTTCTTAGAGATTCTTCATAATACAGTTTCTAAATCAGCATTTTTTAATTTGTCTTGCACCAAGAACCTCAATTTCTTGAGAAATCACTGATGAATAGCAATAGGGAGGAGATAACATGTAACATACACAACCCTAGAATAAGATAGTTCCCCTTTTCTGGGTGTGTTTCTCTCTGTCTCTGTCTCTGTGTCCTCTCTCTCTCTCTCTCTCTCTCTCTCTCTCTCTCTCTCTCTCTCTCTCTCTCTCTCTCTCTGTATGTTTATGTGGAAGAGTGTTTCTTATTGTGCACAGTTGCACATATGGAGGCCACAAGACTTTACTCACCAATCCTTAGGATCAGTGCTCATCGGTTAAGAGAGGCTTTCTAGGTGCAGGCTAATAAAATTCCCAAGTTCTTTCTAAAAGAATACTTCCATTTCCATATTAGCATTCATAAGGCAAGAATGACTAACTTTTGCAAAAGTTTTTTCTACTATTTGTTTAATACATTATTGTTTAGATGGATACCATACCTAAAGGGACTTTATGAATAAAGTTACAGTAAATTTCTCTAAAGATTAACCCAGAATTTTCAGCAACTACCTTAAGGCATATAATTTATCATAGCTTATAATTTCTATACTCTTTTTCAATAATTTTATTGGAAAATTGGTCTGACAATAGATAGTTTTGCATTCTAATATATATTATTTTTGTACTATATGAAAAAGATGTGCATATGACAATTTTCATAAGCACAGCTCTTTCTATAATAATGCGTATTTAACAATATTTGCAGTTACAGTATACTGATTGTTAAGTAAATTCTATGATCATCCTTTGTTTAAATGACTCTCAAGTCAAAAGGACTTGAGAATCAGAATAAGCAGAAGGTGTGTTTTAAATTGCAGTATGAAGGTACAGTCAGTCACATTGGACAAGAAGTATAAGGAAGCATCATAAGACAGTGGAATGAGAAGGATCTTGACACTCAGCACAATTATTTTCTATTCAACCTAGAATTTCAACTCCAGGAATGATATTAAGTCTTACGACATGTTTTTCCTTTTCAGTAGATACATTTTATAGTCACCATCACAGGCAATAGAGAAGTATATATAATTTTCATATTGTCAAGACTGATTACCAAACCATATTAATCTTAATAATTAAGCAACAATTTATAAGGGAAAAGTGTATGTGACAAAACATAAGTAAAAGTAGCAGTCTACTGGAATTCCAAGTGTCTCCATGGAAACAATATTGTGTATTCAGGTCTCCTGTTACACAGAGAAAATGTGTGTTATAACTACAGCTTTAGCTGGTATCTTGGACCAAAGGAAAGCTAGGCCTAGGGATTGTTTTAATGTAATTAAATTCTAGTAACTTAATGAGGGAAAATGTAATGGCAGTAGATCTTAAAAAGAAAATATATTAAATTCTACCTAGTCAGCAATGGGAAGGAACAATAAAAAGCTTTGGTTTACATTGATATAGAATGAGTCAAGTTCACCCTGTGCTTTCCAATCACCCACAGGCCTTTTGGCCAGCCCCCTTATGTCTCTCAGGAGCCAGAAGAAAACTTAATGTAAAATATAGGGACCCATCATACACTTACAGAATTAAAATCTGCATCCAATATTTTCTCTCCTAGACATTGTTGTATTTATTAAATAAACAACATAGGATATGACAACATATTATAACAACAAATCTAAGCTTCACTCTCAGGAAAGAGAAGCTGGAAAAATTAAAATAATTCTTACAAAATTTGATTAGATCAAAATATAATTAAGCTAAAAAATAATTTTCTAGCTTCATTTAGTATTTAATAGTTATAGGTATTAATTATCAACTTAGGAAATATATACACACCAATCTGACTACAATTTACATAAACATACCATTCTGATCTTATAGTCAGATAAAACACAGGTGAGGCAATTTTGAAATATAAGATTCTTATACAAAGCTTAGAAAGCTGGTACCCTGTGATATCTATATTACATAAACTTCTGACTGTATAAACACCTTTTTCTCATTTTCCTTATGATCATTAAGAAAGAACATATTCTTTGTCTTAGAATTTCTACCAATGATTACCACATATGTTAAAAGGGTCCTCAATGGAAAACAACAGAAAACAGGAACTGATTATGATTATTATATAAGCACATGTATTATCTAATTACTCTTTATGGACATGTATAAGCCAGTGTTGCTAAAGATATCAAAAAAAGTAGAGTCCTGAAATATATTCAGTGATTTTTATTATTTAAAATATTGTTATTTTTTCTACTATTTTTTCTACTGTCCACTCTTGATTTTGAAAAGAAAAAAAAATGAAGCTATATAAAAGATAAGGTAGAGACCTGTTCATGCCTTCTCTTCACCAGTTCCTTTTCCAGGCCCAAGCCAACTCAGCTTGTCCCTGGCTCAGCTTCTGGGCCTTGCCTCCAATGCCAGCATACTTTTGCAGCTCAAGACCCTATCACACTAGTCAGAACCAGAGAGTGGCACGCCTGCCTTACTACCCCAAACCCCATAGGTGGAACTGTCCCATTCTCTAAATTATGTATGCCAGGAACCTATCCATAGTCCCTGCTATGCCATCTCACGCCTTGTCATGGTGATGAACGTTGTCCCTAACCTCAATGAACTTCTGCTTCTCAGGACAAGACACACCAACTTGAGCAAGCTCTACCTTCTCCAGTGCAGGCTACAACTATCAGAAAACAGAGATTCTTCCCCCCCCCATTACATCAAAGGCCAAATTAATCACCAGAAAGCAAACTCCCAACTTGACCAGAGGTTATGCCTTCCACCAGAAATCCAGGCCATGAAGACTAGAGAACCAAAAACGAAGCAGAAACCAAGGTACAAACACATCCAACAAAGCCAAATTCAGATATCATTTGGACTAGAACTAATTATCTAAAATCCAGATGCATAATGCCAGTATAAAAGTAATAGATGAGGTAGAACCATACAACTTAAAAATTAAAAAAAAAGCTCTTTACTAATAGAAACTAAGTAGCAATAGTTTAACAGAATCATCAACCCTTGAGGAGTCAAAGCACAATATATACATCAATAAATCACTCCCAATGCTAAGGCTCAGGAAACATTGCAGAAGAGGAGGTCAGGAAGAGGGTAACAGCCAGAGGATCAGGACCTTTGCTGTGAGTCTGTGTCTTGTAATAACATCAGAAGCTATACATATAAAGTCTCACCAACATGACCACCCAATTGTGAACTGAACAGAGACAACAACAATGAACATTCCAAACAGGATTAGGAAAAGCCCACAAGGCATTAACCCTAAAAAAGAAACTCAGGCAACTAAGTAAAGCTGTTAACAACAGAAGCAACTCAAGGAAGATCTTACCATTCATTTAGTTGTGCAGTGTCAGTCAGCTTTGAATACATACACACAAGTAGTATTACATATATTCAACAGGTTATATGATAAACCTGCATATATACATGTGTATTTGCATCCAATAACAATTGATTAAAAAAGAGGCTGTGATCTTAAAGGAGAGCCAAGAGAAAAATATGGGAGTGTTTGGATGCAAGATAAAGAGAAAAATGCTATAGCTAAATGACAATTTAAAACAACCTAAAATTAGCATTCATATAGGTATATACAAATAGCACTACACGAACTAAACTGGTTATATTCAGGAACATATATAAATATACAAATATATATTTGGATGTAATAACAATTAATAAAAAATTAAAGAGGCCATGATTTTGAAGGAAATTTGGGAAGGGAATATAGGAAGTTTCAGTTGGAGGAAAGAGAGAGAGAAAATTTATTATGTTATATAAACTATAAGAACTAAATTTTTTAAATATTAGTAAATGAGTCACCAAAGTACCTATCTTTGAAAGTCTCTTTACGTCTGTCATTTCCACTCAGATGCAATTCATTCTATACTTTGACCCTGATCCCTATAGATGCTGTTTTCCTCAGAGTATTTCTACTTGGAGAAATGGCTGATCTCAGGTTATAAGCATAGATATACAGACGAAAAGTGAGGTACCTGGTTTTGCCAGATGGGTACATGGCTTTGAAATTTCCAGGAGATTATGCTAAATATGTGCAAAATAAATAAATTGTGAACATATGAGTATATAATGATTACCATTTACAGAATAGGAAAAATAATTCTGACTCTAACTGGCAGAGCATTTGGAACTCAAAAAACAAATGCCAAGAAAACAAAAATCCAGTTAAAATGTAAATTATAGAATTGAACAATCAGTTCACAGAAGAAGTATAAATGGCTAAGAATTAATTTTTTTAAGCATTCATCATTGTGAGTGCTGAGAAATGCAAATTAAAACTGCTTTGAGATTTCATCTTTCCAAGTCAGAATAGCTAAAATTAAAAGTCAGAATCTATAGCCATGACTGTTTGAACATGGCCTTAAGAAGAACAACAATGGACATTGCTAATTTGGATAGGGAAACACCAGGCATCAACTCTACACAAAGATTCACAGACCTAAAGGATTCTAGATGTGGGAGAAGTAGTCTTCTCTGTAGAAAGAGCATAGTAACTGGTCAGAATATCAAATGATCTTTCCTAAACGTATGTAAGCAATATTACACAAACTGAGTAGATTTTTTTAAAGAATGTATATGTATAAATATATATATATAAATGTAACACACATTAATGAAAGAAGAGGGCATGTATTTAAAAGAGAACAGGAGAGCCATTATGTGATGATTTAGAGAAAGGAAAGGGAAGCAACATAATCTGAAAAAATAGAAATTATTTTCCAAACAAGAAAACAAAATATAGTAAATGCTGGCATGAAAGTGATAAACAGTGACCCTCAAGTTTGGGGCGTGAAAAATACACAGAAAACAAGAAATAATTTTATCATATTGCACAGCTATATAATTTCTGGGCATACATTCAAAAGAGAATTTATTTTTGATGATAGAGACACATGCTCACTAATGCATGTATCTGCTCCACTCACAACAGTGGACTCAAGGAAATAACTACTTTACACAGTGATATTTTATTCAGCTAAAAAGAAAATTATGTTTGCTAGTAAATGATTAGAACTGGATAACATACTGAGTGGAGGAATGCAGAACTTGAAAAACAAATGTCATATGTTCTCTTTCATATTATTAGCTTCACACTTTAGGATTTGCATGTTAAATTTGGGGTACCTATAGAACACAGAAAACTATAAAGGCACAATTGGTGGGGGGAAGGAAAAAATAGCTTGCTGCAGAGAAACTAGTAGAATGCAAGTGTTATGAAAGAAAGAGTAAAAGATCAGAATGGGGAGATAGGTTTAAGCAGAGAGAGAATGGGAGTTTGGGGCAGTGAAGGGAGTTGAGAAAGGAAGAAAACTTTGAGGATACCTGGAAATCCATATGTAAGAAATATTGTAAAGACTTCTTAATGTCTGTATATTTTTATAGAAAAGGAGTTTAACTAAATTTCCCTCCAATGCAAGATCATGCTTGTTCCATAAGCCACAGGTCGCCCAGCCACAGAAAGCCCACTTTTAGGTTTAGGTTACCTTCTGTCAAGTTGTTAGTCTGAGGTGTTCCAGAGCCCTCCAAAACCATGTAGACTATTGGCATTACTCTGATTTTCCACCAGAGCTTAAAGAAAGACTCTTTCTGCACTTGAGGAATAAAACATGAACAAATCAAGTTAATACTGACAAAACAACATCTTACCCCTTTTATTTCTCATAGTTCTGGAAAATGCAATATAGGCTGCTTGAGTGCAGGGAGTGGGAGTATCAATAGTCTTAACCAGCTGAGAACCCTGCTGTTACAAATATATCTAAGAACCTATGACTGGGAGCTCATAGAAGCAGGCATGCACCTACTCCTTCTAGATGCTAAATGTATTGTTTTGTTTACTCTTATTTATGGTATGATGTTCATGTAACTCATTTAACATTGTAATATGTAATTAAGAAATAAATGTAATAGCCATTTATAATAACCAACTGTATAGTCATGTTACTTAGGTTTTTATAGGATTACAAAGAAATATTTGAATTGCATAGGTAGTCATCAAATACTTCAAAGACATTGAGAGTATGGCATTTAAAATATTTTTTATTGGATATTCTTTTTTTCTGTATACTTTATTATTATTATTATTATTATTATTATTATTATTAACAAAGAAGTCACACTTTCTATCCCTGTATATCATTATTCAAGGTCCCTTCCCACTCCAGCCACATCAGGTCATTTTTTCTTCTCCACAACTCCCCATCACCTCCCTAGGCAGGCAGCAGACAATCCCATGGTCCCACTGACCCAATATTGCTTAGTTCAGTCTCCACTTCTGGCAGATCCAGTTTTGTCCCCCCCTCCCTCAAGAATGAGTCAGGTGTTCCCTTAGGTGGAGTGGGATTCAAAGAGTCAGTCCAGGGTGTTTCTGAAGCCAAGCTGTTCAGTGGTTGTGGTTTGCACTTTCGGCATGCTTGGCTTTTTTCTTGTTTGTTTGTTTAGAGACCACTAATGAGTGAGTACATAGCCTGCTTACCTTTCTGAGTTTGTAATACCTCGCTCAGGAGAATATTCTCCAAGTCCATCCATTTGCCTGCAAGTTTCAGTATATCATTTTTTCTTACTGCTGAGTAGTACTCCATTGTGTAGATGTACCACAGTTTGTTAATCCATTCTTCAGTTCAGGGACATCTAGGTTGTTTCCAGGTTCTTGCTATTACAAAAAATGCTGCTATGAACATAGCTGAGCTAATGCCTTTGGAGTATGACTGTACAACATTAGGGTATACACCCAGAAGTGGTATTGCTGGGTCCCTGAGGTTTGATTCTCAATCTTCTGAGAAACCGTCATATTGCATTCCAAAGTGGCTGAACAAGCTTACACTCCCACCAACAATGGAGGAGAGTTCCCCTTGCTCCGCATCCTCTCCAACATAGGCTGTCATCTGTACCTTTTATCTTAGCCAATCTAACAGGAGTTAGGTGGTATCACAAAGTTGTTTTGATTTGCATTTCTTTGATGACTAAAGATGAAGAGCACTTTTTCAGGTGCCTTTCAGCCATTCGTAATTCCTCTGCTGAGAATTCCCTTTTTACATCTGAACCCCAATTTTGATTTGGTTATTCAAGGTTTTGGACTCTAGATTCTTGAGCTCTTTTTATATCTTAGAGATCAGTCCTCTATCACTTGTAGGGTTGGTGAAAATCTTTTCCCTTTCTGTAGGCTGTCGTTTTGTCCTCTTGACAATGTCCTTGGCTTTACAGAAGCTTCTTAGCTTCAGGAGATCCCACTTATTGATTGTTGATCTTAGGGTTGGGCCACTGTTGTTATATTTAGGAAGCGGTCGCCTGTGCCAATTTGTTGAAGTGTATTTCCCACTTTCATTTCTATCAAGTTCAAAGTGGCAGGGTTTATGTTGAGGTCTTTGATCCACTTGGATTTGAGTTTTGTGCAGGGTGACAGGCTCGTATGTATAAGCATTTTTCTACACACTTCCATCCAGCTATGCCAACACCATTTGTTAAATATACTATCTTTTTTCAATTGAATGTTTTGGGACCCTTTGTCAAAGATCAGGTGTTTATAGGTTTGTGGGTTAATGTCTGGATCCTCAATTCAATTCCATTGACCCACAAGTCTGTTTTTATGCCAGTACCAGGCTGTTTTTGTTACTGTAGCTCTATAGTATAACTTGAAGTCAGGGATGGTGATACCACCTGAGGTTCTTTTGTTGAGTAAAATTGTTTTAGCAGTCCTGACTTTCCTGTTATTCCAAATGAAATTGAGTATTGTACTTTCAAGGTCCAAAAAAATATTGTATTGAGATTTTGATGGTCAGTGCATTGAATCTGTAGATTGCGTTTGGTAGAATTGCCATTTTTACTCTATTGATCCTACCAATCCAGGAACATGGGAGAGCTTTCCATTTTCTGACATCCTTTTCAATTTCTTTCTTCAGTGATATAAAATTTTTGTCAAATAGGTCTGTTACTTCTTAGGTTATAGTTACTCCAAGGTATTTAATTCTATTTGCAGCTATTATGAAGGGTAATGTTTCCCTTATTTCTTTTTCAGCTCTTCTATCTTTAGTGTATAGAAGGGCTACTGATTTCTTTGAGTTAATATTGTATCCTGCTACATTGCTGAAGGTGTTTATCAGCCATAGCAGTTCCTTGGAAGAATTTTGTGGGTCACTTATGTATACCATCATATCATCTGCAAATAGAGATAGCTTCACTTCTTCTTTTCCAATTTGTATCCCCTCAATCTCTTTTCATTCCCTTATTGCTATAGCTAAAACTTCAAGAGCTATATTGAATAGATAAGGGGAGAAAGGACATCCTTGTCTAGTTCCTGATTTTAGTGGGATTGCTTTGAGTTTTTCTCCATCAAGTTTGATACTGGCTGTAGGCTTCTTGTAAATCGCCTTTATTATATTTAGGTATTCTCCCTGTATTCCTGATCTCTCCAGTGCTTTTAATCATAAAGGAGTGTTGGATTTTGTCAAAGGCTGTTTCAGCATCTAAGGATATAATCATGTGGATTTTTCCTTTAGTTTGTTTATATGATGGGTTACATTTACAGTTTTTTGTTTGTTAAACCAGCCTTACATATCTGGGATGAAGCCTACTTGGTCGTAGTGGATGATATTTTTTGTCATCACTATACGGTTTGTCAAAAATTTGTTGAGAATTTTCACATCAATATTCATGAGGAAAATTGGTCTGTATTTCTCCTTCTTTGTTGTGTCTTTGAGTGGCTTAGGTATTAGGGTAATTGTGGCCTCATAAAAGGAATTTGGCAATATTCCTTCAGTTTCTACTGTGTGAAATAGTTTGAGGAGTAATGGTAGTAATTCTTCTTTGAATTCCCGGATAAAATTCGGCACAAGAACCATCTGGACCAGGGCTTTTATTTTTGGGGAGGTTTTTAATGACATCTTCAATTTCCTTAAGGATTTTAGTCCTGTTTAGGTAATTAATCTGATCTTCATTTAATTTTAGTAGATGGTGCCTGTCCATCTAGCTGTCCATTTCTTCTAGGTTTTCCATTTTTGTGGAATACAGATTTTCAAAACATGATATTTTTTGTATTTCCTGTATTTCCAGGGGGTCTGTTGTTATGTCCCCCTTTTCATTTCTGATTTTGCTGATTTGAACACTGTCTCTCTGTTTTTGATTAGTTTGGCTAAGGGCTTATCTATCATGTTAACTTTCTCAAAGAACCAAATCCTAGATTCATTGATTCTTTGTATTGTTCCTTTTGTTTCAATTGTATTGATTTCAGCTCTAAGTTTGATTATTTTCTGCCGTCTACTCCTTCTAGGTGAGTTTGCTTCTAATTGTTCTAAGGCTTTCAGCTGAGCTGTTAGGTCTCTAGTGTGGTATTTCTCTAGGTTTTTCATATAGGCATCTAGTGCTATGAATTTTCCTCTTAAGACTGCTTTCATTGTATCCCACAAGTTTGGATATGTTGTGGATTCATTTTCATTAAATTCTAGGAAGACTTTGATTTCTTTCTTAATTTCTTCCTTGACCCAGAGATGGTTCAGCTGATTAATGTTTAGTTTCCTTGAGTTGGTAGACTTTCTTTGATTTTTGATGTTGAATTCTAACTTTAGGCCCTGGTTGTCCGATATGTTACTCAGGATTATTTCCACTTTTTTGTATCTGTTGATATTTGCTTTATGACCAATTATGTGGTCAATTTTGGAGAAAGTTCCATGAGGAGCAGAGAAATATGTATATTCCTTTGCATTTGGGTGGAAGCTTCTGTAGATATGTATTAAATCCATTTGCATTATAACCTCTTTTAGACTACTGGTACTCTGTTGAGTCTCTGTCTGGTTGATCTATCCAGGGTTGAAAGTGGGGTATTGAAGTCTCCCACTATTAGAGTGTAAGAATTGATGTGGGATTTGAGCTTTAGCAGTGTTTCTTTTACATAAGTAGGTGCCCTTATAATATTGGCATAAATATTGAGGATTGAAATCTCCTCTTGACCAATTTTTCCTGTGATGAATAAGGAGTGACCATGTTGGTCCCTTTCAATTGCTTTTAGCTTAAAGTCTACTTTGTTAGATATTAGAATTGCAACCCCCGTTTGCTTCTTAGGTCCATTTGACTGAAAAGTCTTTTACCAACCCTTTATTCTAAGCCTGTGTCTGTCCTTGTGGTTGAGATGGTTTTCTTGTAGGCAACAGAAGGATGGCTTCTGTTGTTGTATCCATCTTGTTAGTGTGTGACATTTTATAGAAGAGTTGAATCCATTGATATTAAGGGAAATTAGTGACCATTGATTCATATTTCTTGTCATTTTTGGTGGTAATTTGTTTGTATTTCCTTCCTCTTGAGAATTCTTCTTTGGAATTATTGATTATTTTTGGTTTCATGGGTGTATCTGGAGTCCTTAGGTTGGAGTTTTCCCTCTAATACTCTCTGTAGTGCTGGATTGGTAGATAGATATTCTTTCAGTCTGACTTTGTCATGAAATATCTTGTTTTCTCCATCTATGGTGATTGATAATTTTGCAGGGTATAGTATTCTAGTTTGGCATACATGCTGTTTTAGCGTCTGTATAACTTCTGACCAAGCCCTTCTAGCTTTCATTGTTTCCATTGAATAGTCAGGCATTATTCTGATGGGTCTGCATTTATATGTGAGTTGGCCCTTTTCTTTTGCAGCTCTTAAAATTTTTTCTTTGTTCTGTATGTTTTGTGGCTTGACTATAATGTGGTGCACTGACTTTTTTTGGGGATCATATCTATTTGGTGTTCTGTAAGCTTCTTGTATCTTTATAGGCATTTCCTTCTTCAGGTTAGGGAAGTTTTCTTCTATGATTTTATTGAAAACATTATCTGTGCCTTTGACCTGGTATTCTTCTCCTTCTTCTATTCCTATTATTCTCAAATTAGGTCTTTTCATGGTGTCCCAGGTTTCCTGAACATTTTGAATTATGGCTTTTTTGGTTTTAGTATTTTCTTTGACTGATATATCTATTTGAGCTACTGAGTCTTCCACTTCAGAGATTCTATCTTCCATCTCTTGAAATCTGTTTGTTATGCTTGTATCTATGGTTCCAGCTTTTTTCTTCAAATTTTCTACTTCCATCTTTGCCTCATTTTGTGCCTTTTTTATTGCTTCCATTTCAGCTTTTAGTTCCTGGCATGTTTCTTTCATAGATTTGTTCATCTCTTCCAATTTTTATTTGTGTTTTCTTCTATTTCTTTAAGTATTTCTTTAAGGCTATTTTTCTTTTTTTTTCAAAATGAATGTTTTTATTTTAAAATTGTTTACTGGTAACATAAGAATGGTTCTGGTTAAGCATTGATATTTAGAAAGGAAAGCAAAAATAAAACTTGTTTATTGTTGCTTTTTGCCATTTGGTAGCATTTTACACACAGGCTTCGATCTTCAGAATACGCTGGATTCAGTAGAAAAACCTTTTAAATGAAGTTTTGTACAATAGAATCTTCTCAGCAGTCAAAATTTGGACTGTAAAAAAATACATGCAAAATATACTTTTCTTAAAACACTTAACTTTGAACAAAGCACCAAACTACACAAATGCAGAATGAAAATAGCATTTCATCTCCATCAAAAGTAGTCATCACAAAAGGTGTAAAAGTCACCTAACTTCACTAGGCACTGTACACTTTTTAAACAGGAGAAAATAAAAAATATTGTTCACAAACAACATCCCAGCTCTATGGCAGGTTTCAGAAAGTCTTCAACTTCATGCTTTAATAGCGACGAGGTGAGTATGATCGTGATCTGGAATGTGACGTGTATCCTCCACAATTGTAATAAGGAGAAAGTGACTGCCTTCTGTAAATTTGATCCCTGTCCTGAGCAGCTCTCCAACCACCTCCTCCTCCACCACCACCTCTGTATGATCTGCTGTAATAGTCTCGATCATCATAACCGCGATCATATCCTCTGTCATAATAATCACGGCGACGTGAGCTGCCATAAGTGGGTCTCCCCATGTAAATTTCTGGTGTTGGGGTGTGGGGCCTTTTTGTTATAGAGAAATCAACCCTAATTCGACGTCCATCAAGCTCCATTCCATTGGCACATTCTTTAGCTTCCTTGGCATCATCTACATTTTCAAAATATACAAAGGTAAATCCTCTTGAGCGTCTAGACTGCTGGTCATACACAATAGACACATCGGCAATGGGGCCATATTTAGAGAACACTTCCCTTAGGTCTCTTTCTGTGATGTACAAGCTCAACCCAAACATTCCAAGACAACAGTTGAGATCAGGATTTGCCTGGTTCCCAACATGGTGCCTTCGAGTAGACATGGGAGAATGGCTGTGGCTGTGCCGTCTGCGATAATCTCAGCTGTAAGACCTGCTCCGAGATCGTCTATGGGAGCTCCGGGATCGTGATCGTGACCTTATATAATGCCTTCTAGAACTTCTTCTAGATCTAGACCTAGATTCAGAACTGGACCTTGACTTTGATCTAAGAATGTCTTGAATCTTCTTGGAGGGAGACCTTGCAGGAGTATGCCGTGCATATTTCCCCATCCATGTGCCCTTCCACTTCTGGAAGCAGAGCGGAATTCCCGTTCGCCGTAGTTCTGATCGCCACTGTCGCTCATGACTCCTGATGACTGTCACCGCTGCTGGCCTTGACGGAAGCTGTCAAGCTCCTGCCTTCTTTCCAGAGGCCCCACCACAGCCTCTCGCAACAACACACCGAGATCTGCCCAAGGCTATTTTTCATATCTTCTTTGAGAGCTTCAATGATCCTCATAAAGGAATTTTTGGTGTTGCTTCCTTCTGTTTTCTCTTCATTGCTCAGTCCAGGTCTTGTACTTGTAGGATCCCAATTTCTTCTGGAGTTACCTTGTTGTTGTTCATATTATTATGTAAATTTTTGCACTGGCATCTGCCCATGGCTTCAGTGGTTCACGATTAGGTGGCTCCTGGTCAGTTGTGGTACTCGGGCTTGTATGCCTCCTGTGACCTCTGAGGAAAAGGTCTGCTCAATCTCTACCTCTGCTCTGAGCAGGGGCCTGAATTTCCAGTCTTAAATCTTACTCTGTTGGACCAATTGGAGGCAGGGTGGCAGCCGTACAAATTCTCTCAGCAGCAGCTGGGGGGACCGTGGCAGTCAGAGTTTATCACCATCTGCTACAAAGTGCATGGGTACATGCTCTGCAGACAGTATTTTAAGAACTTATACTTCTCTAGACAGTGAGACAGGTCTCCTCCTGGTAGCACCAATGTATTTCAAGAGAATGATGGACACTGAAGAAACTTCATGTGGAATTTACCTGGTGGCAACAGTTAGCCACTGGACAAGAAACTGTTCTTGTATTGACTGCTTAACAGTATGCTGTTTAAACTGGACATGTAGGAACCATAGAAAAGTGACTTCTGAACTTTGGCCGAACAAGACCAGATGGTCTTTCAAGTTCTTACTCTGCAGAGAGAATTGGCAGGCATCCTTTAGGACACAAGGAGAAGTGACTGACAAACTGTGCCAGATTTCCTGCATCACCACTGAAAGTTATGCCAGAGACTCTGGGCCTATAGACTGAAGATGATGCCCCAACATCACAAAGGAACTTTGGGTGACTATCCAGGCAGACAGGTGTCATCTCTGTCATGTTTAGATTTTGGAAGGTACTTGAACTTCCTGTTTACTTGGGTAATATTATATCATTCTGTGGTCTTTGATATAGTTGAAGGTTTAATAATTATATGCATAGTTTTTCTTAGCTATTTTAAAAGGTATATTAGATATCAAAATTTAGACTCACAAGAATACTTTAGACAATAGAATATTTCTTTAATTTTGTTAACTGCAAATAGAAAAGATGCTGTAACTATAATTCTTGCTTGATAGCTGTTTTGTTATATGTAATTTTGCTATAGTAATTGAAACATTCTTTTGATTAGACATGAAAGAGGAAGTATTGTGGGATGTTCATCTGTATGCAATGAAAATCATTCTGTAAATAAAGAAACAATTTTGGCCTGTGGCAAGCACCATAGCAATAGGCAGGAAATCAGAGAAAGGTAGAGGAGGACAGAGTTAAGTCAGACTTGATTCAGCTGCCAAAGAAAAAAAACATGTAAACATGAGCTATAGGTCATGGGCCATGGGCCACATGGCAGATAGATTAATGGAAATGGGGTGAATTAAGATGAAAGAACTAGCTAGGAATGTGCCAGAGACATAGTCCAAACAGAGTGAAACTTAAAAAAGAAAAGAAAAACCTTTATAATATAAAACTGCCTTCCATAAATACATAAATTTTCACTTAGTTCTCTCAGACCTCAGCAGAGAAATTTTTTATGTCTTATATGGTAGTCAAAACAGAAACTTACAACTTCCCAAATGCAGAGATAACTTACTATAGAATGCACATTGGAAACTGGTAAAACTTCATCACACTCCTTCAGTCTCAGTGAGTCAGTCTTGTTTTAGGGAGAGGGGATTGAAAAATTGTAGGAGCCAGAGGTCAGGGAGCCTGAGAACAAAACTGTCTTCTGGACAGGTTAGGAGTGCTGAACTTTTGAACTCATATACACCATGGTTGTTTGCACAAGACATACATTAGAAGATCTACCCAGTCAACATTCTAGCATCCAGTAAGAAGTATGAGAGCTCCCATCCATAACTGAGGACATACAGACTGTTTATTGCATGTGTCTGGGGAAGAATGAATGTTTTATAAAGTCATGTTTTGTTATTGACAAACTCCAGTGCATAGATATACAGCAAAAAAAAAAATATGGAAAGATAAATTAGAGTGGATAGTTTGTTAAATGAAAACAAATACAGAAAATGTAAACTAGGGATAGGGTGGTAGTTAGGGGGTATCTGGGAGAAGTTGGAATTGAATATCACCAAATTGATAAAATTATGGAAAAAACTGAAAAACACTTAGATATTTTGTATTTGTTCAGAATTTAATAGAATTATATAATAAAATAAGATTATATATGCAAAGATTTTTATATAAACACTTCTATCTCCCCCAACATACCCTTAGGCTCCAATTTTATGATGTCTATGCAGAGGTTTAAATGGCGTTATGATTTCATAAACAGCATAATCTTAACTAAAATAATGAAATATATAGTAAATTTACATTTTAAAATGATGTAAATTTCTGTATAGTTCCATATTTATTATTAAAAAATAGTGACTAAGATCAATTAGAATTATGAAAAGTTCATAAAAATCAAAAAATATAAATTAGTATAATGCTTTATAAAAAGAAATATAAAATTTTGTAAACCCTTTCTTTACATAGCATTATCATGCATGTTTTTTATTAAACAATACAAAAATAACCATACAAAAATGAGCTTACAATAAAAAAGGCAGAGAAACTCTGACAGAAACAATAAATATTCATTAAAAATTTATCTGAGAAAACTTTGAAATATTTTTAAGTAAATGGAATATGATCTAATTAACTTTTATTGTCCCATGAATCTAAGAAATACAAAAGATAATAAGAATTCATCATATTAAAAAATTTCTAACCTGAATCTCTTTATCTAAGTTCCCAAATTTAGGTCAAATGATTTCAGATTAAAAAAGAATATTAATGTAACTTACCACAAAGGAATTATAATATTATATTAATCGAAATATAAATTAATTGACATAGTTTAAATTTAACTACTTACCAAAGGGATTATGTGCTGACTCCAGGAATTAATAGATTGATGTAATCACCAATTTGGCCAAGAGTGTCCATGCAATTACTGTATTTACCCTAAATCATTACTAGCACATAATCCCTTAATATGTCTTTTGTATTGACTCATTTTTTTTAAACCTGAGAGGAATTTAGACAAATTCTAACTAGACAAATGCATAAAAAAAACTATAGTATAAGTAGTTATATAATGAGAGCAAAGATTACTATAGCTACTAGTATTTGTATATGTAGTTAATAAATTTTAGCTATTTGTAAGTGTTGAATAATTTTCATAGAACCATCCTATAATTTTTAAAATATATCTCAACTCCTAAAATTTAATAGGAATCTTACTAGGTTACAGTATTAAAACTTATCATGTATAATACATGAATATCAACATCAGCGGAAGGTAAGAATAGTCGCCATGGATCCCAGCATGTGAGAATCCTCACAATTCCTCTTTCCTGTGGTATATTTATTATGTTACATATTTTAAAATAATTCCATGTCTGCGTTTCCACAAAGAATGTGTTAAGTTAGGTTCATTCAGAATAATTTTGACATCAACATAAATAAAAGCACAATTAAATTTTATATTAAGAAATCACCTTTTATATAAAATATGTTTTCAGAATACATTGAGGACCAAAGAACAACTTTATACATGAATGCAGAATGTCCAATTATGATTTTTAATAGAGAAGCTAATAGATTACCACATATGTATTCTCCACATCCACATGCTAAAATTGTGATGTGCAATGAAATTTTAGATAGAAACACCAACTGAGAATTACTTAGAATTAGATGAAGTCATAATTGGAATTAATGATGAAGTTCACATCATTTAAAAATAAAAAATAAAGTGCTTGGTCAGAGACTTCACTCATACTTGGCCATACTGACACCATCATCTCACAATTTTCAGCTACAGAATAATGAGAAAAAGGATTTCTGTTTTATGTATCACATTTTGGTTATTACAGCTAAATTTATATAAGATTCATAAAGAATGGTGTATGGACTTACACACTAGTAGTCTAATAGTAGAATAATGAGTAAAATTTAAGCCAAAGTATGAGTAACAGAGACTAGTGGAAAATTATGAAAATTAGGGATGTAGAACAGACAGGGTTACATAAGCAGCTGTAATATCGACTTGTAACAATTTTGTTTACGTGTATTTGTATATCTGAACAATGTCTTATATTTTTATATAAATTTATAACATAATTTATTGACTACAAATAATTTTATGTATCATAGTATTATATGTATTATAGTAATTTATAATAAAAAAATATTTGAAAGAGAGAAGACTTCAACTAACACAGTTATTTGTTCAAGTCATGCAGTTATGAATGCATCTTATCTTGCTTCTGCAAGGGAGAAGCCAAGACTATCTGAAAGTCCAGGTCTTCCTCAGCTACCTAGTGTGTTTGAAGCCAGTCATGGCTCACTGAAATCCTGTATCAGGAAAGAAGGTATTTACTCAGGGCAGTATAGATAAAATGATCTCCCAGTTCTAAAAACCATGTAAGACCAAACTGAAAAGTCTTGATATTTTTGTCTCTTTTTTAGAAACAAACTATGAAGCAGTATTATAAATAGAAATAACTTTAAAATACTTTTTAATTTACTTGAAAGTTAAAGTGATTAAACACTTGCTCTAATAAACACTGAACATGATTTATACAGAATTGAGGACATCTAGCAGCAATTATATAAATTACAATGTAATATTGAAGTTGGGATGTGAAGTGTTCATATAAAAAGCTCATGTACTAAATCTTGATTCTTAACTAGTAACGTTGTTGAGAGGTGATTTTAAGATGAGGGAATTAGTTAGGGAAGAATTCCTAACTAAACAAAGAATACTGGGGACATTAGCTTTACAAGACACATCTTACTCCAGAATTCTCCTGGCCTCTGCTTTCTCCATTCCTCATGAGATGAACAGCCTCCTCTGTCATATGTCTTTCTTCTCATGTTTTGCTTCTCCATCAGCTGTTAGCAGTGGTGCCACCAAAATGAACTCAAGTTTCTAAAGCGATGTGCCAAAATGAATTTCTCTAACTTCATTTAGGTGCTTCTAATTTTGTGATGTAAGAAAAAGTAACAGTCTTACTATGTACTAGAATTTCCCTCATTGAACAGCATTTTATATACAAGATAAATCATTACTATAAAATATGAAACAAAACTAAACAAATATAATAAAATTTAGTTCTCATATGTTAATATTCAACTCATATTTTGATTCTTTCTAGTTGGCATTTAGTTTCTGCTTGTATAGAAACAGAGTTTATTAAAGGCATTTTCATAAGCTTGTCAGGGAGGTTGAAGAGATTGATCAGCAGTTAGGAATATTTACTGTTCTTGCAGACAGTTGGGTTAAGTACTCAGAAACCCACATATTGGTATCTGTCCATTTGCAATTTCATTTCTAGGAGAGCTGTTTCATCCTCCTGACCTGTATTGGTACTTGGCAAGCATGCTTTTGATAAATATACAAAAATACCCACATACTCTTCTCTCTATGAGAGAAAAATGAGAGGCAAAATTATGTAATATCATTAAAAACAGCTGGTACATGAAAATACACTGCATAGCCTGAAATGCCCAGGGAAAACTTTGAGGAAACTGATACCAACAAATGACTGAGAAAGAGAAAAGCTTGGAAAGGTCTGGAAAAATACAGGCTAAGCAAAAGTATAAAAAGGAGTCAGAGGTCTGAGATGCAGAGCGGCAAATAATGTTTGGAGTAAAGGCAAAAGCCAGCAGAGATTAAGTACAATTTAATGTCCATATTCTCTTTTATTTTCAGTGAAGAATGCATATTCACATAACTCTTTGAGTCCTTGGAGTTGGGTCATATCGTTTGGAAAAAGTCAGACCATACATTGTCTTCTCTTTTAAAACAACTTCACACAGGCCCAACTTGTCTTCTTTATTACAGTACTAAGTGACAAAAGTTGACATTTGGGAATAGAAGAAAGGTCATGGAGTTATGAAATGGCCATTACTTTTGGAGTATTCTTTTTTTTGAGGCCTCATAGGGCCAAAGGGTTTCATTCACTACAATCTGGGGAAATAATATGAAAGGCTAAAGTAGGAGAATTTATTTTTTCTATTTGTTGATGGCCCCCATTTTATGATGGGTCATCCTCAAACAATTCTACTGGCTTCTGTATAAACCCAAACTGCAAAAAACATCAGAAGCTACCTAAAACAGAATGGAAGAATCCAATAATGCTCCAATTTCTAAAAGTTGTTTATTACAGCCATAATGTCCAAATATATAAAATATTAAGATAATGTCCTCGAGGATACCTGTACATCATAGAATGCCATCTGTCATTGCAACAATTGATTTCATGTTTCACTATGCCCATACCTTTCTAGTATTAGCTCTAGTATTAATTCAAATAACCTTTGTTATTAGAACACTTCAACATGCTGTGTTATGATTACACTGTGCTGTGGTGGTGTCATTCAGAGTCATAGCTTGGCAAGGCTCTTTCCTGAGAAGCACTGTAGAGGAAGATTGATTAAATGTAGCTGATGTTCTAATGCTAACTTGAACAAAAATTTAAATGAATAAATGTTCTCAGTAATTAAAAACATTTTATAAATGAAAGTATCATAACTCTTAAAAATTATAAGTTATTTCAATAAAATATTTTGGTTAAAATTTAGGTTGCTATAATTAAAAATAATAAATGAAGATCAAAAGCCATTTGGAGAAGAAACTGTTTATTTCAGGTTGTACTTCTGTATCATAATCCATCATGGAAGAATGAAAGGACATGTAGGGAACATGGAGACATGAACCAAAGCTTAGGCCATGGAGAAATACTTTTTACTGGTATGCTTCTCCTGACTTATTTAGCCTGATATTTCTCTGCCTTTCTTTCTTTCTTTCTTTCTTTCTTTCTTTCTTTCTTTCTTTCTCTCCTTCCTTCTTTCTTTTCCTTCCTTCCTTCATTCTTTCTTTCTCTTTCCTCCTTTTTTCTCTTTCTTTATTTCTTTTCCCTCTCTCTCTCTCCTTAACTCAAACCCTACATCACAAAAGAAGGTACTTAATTACGACAGTATTGACTTCAAGATCTCTTAGTCATTTATATAAACAACATACCAAAAAATTCATAAGAAAAGTCTCAATCCCCCCACAAATAGTCTTTTTTTATTCAATACATTTTAACCACAAGTTCATCTCTCTCCCCTTGTCTGAGTCCCTCACACACATCTGTCTACTTCCACAGATACACTTCTCTCCTTCTTCTTTCATAAAAGAGCAGGTTTCTAAGAGACAATAACCAAATATTACAAAACAAAACACAATTATTCATGGGAAAAGCTTTCTTTATTTGTTTTCACTTATACAATAAAGTCTTTTTTATCCATTCATCCCCTTGTTCCAACTCCCTTCCCCCTCTCAACCACTTCTGGTAAATCTTCATCCTCTTTCCTCTCCACACCCCCATCCCCTTTCCAGAAAGGGGAAGAAGTCAAAAGGTGGATCAGCTCAGCATCCACTCCAGGCAAGCCTGATTTCCTCATCCTAATATCAAGACTGGGTTAGATGTTCCTCTAGAAGGAATGGACTCCTAGATGCCAGTTCATGCACAGAAACACAATCTGATACCTCTCCTTGAGGATTCACATACTGCCCATGTCAGTGGACAGTTCCCTACACTTGGAGGGCCTAGTTCCTTTTCCTGATAGTTTGCTGGTGGATTTTCTTGATTCAGTAAGCTCCCCAGAGCTCCAGCCAGCCATCACTGTGAGAATTTTCCTCATAACCCAATCCCCTTGCTCATGTAAACTCTCCTCCCCTGCTATCAGTTGGAACAGGAAAACAGCCCAGTGCTCAGCTATGTATTCCTGCCTCTGCCTCTATTCATTTTTGAATGTAAGTTCTGTGATGGCACTTAGAGTGGCTATTCATTTGATTATAGGGGAAATCCTGTCTAGGCAACACTTTCACTATTGGTTGCAGACTTAGCCAGGGACATCCTGTGAGTTCTTGGAGGTTTCCCTAGCACCTTTGCCTAACCCCACATTGTCTTCCTCTACCTTTAGAGCCAAAGCTGAAGAAGGCAACCCAACATAAAGAAAAGAATCTCAAAATCCAACAAAAGAGTCAACAACATACTTGCCCCCTCCTACAAAAACACTAATCCAATAACTACCACATATACACAGAGAACTTATCGTAGACCCATGCAGGCTAACTCTTACATTTAAATTAACCCATAATTCTTTTTTATCTTTTTTATGTTCTTTTTTATTATTATTATGAGTAAAGTCTCATTTTTTATCCATATATAGCCTTGTTCAAGATTCCTTCTCCCTTCCCCCCCCAGTTATTCTCTCTTCTTATCTATGTATTGCCACATGTCTCATAGCTTGTTACTTCATTTTTTAAATGTCCTGCTTTCTCAGTGGCTGGATCATATCTCCCCTGACTTTATCCTTTTCCTTCCCATCACTCTCTGTTTGTGTTTCCCACCTAAATTTGTCCTGTTTAGCTATTGGCCAGTCAGCTTGTTTATTATGCAATCATCTTGATTTAAATTACACAGTGTAAAGGATTCAGCATCCTGTGGGACAGGTTATCTCACATTAACTATTTATTATGGCAGTCATCTACACACTTGTTTATATGCCAGTTTTTTTGTATTCAATTCATCAGGTGTGATCCCGTGTTCCTAATAACTCTAGCTTGTAACAAGTTGATATAAAGGTAGCCAGAAAAAAATTGTTATACTCTAAATAGCTTGTTAATTTATTTTAGTAACTATTGCAAGTAGTTACTCATTTAAGTTTTGAACTTGGTAGTCAAGTAAATATTGTCTTTTGCAATGGTGCAATAAAAAAGCATGATGGGGACTGATTAGGAAGTCTGAAAATTTGCAATTTTACAGTCATGATAGATTTGTTAATATACAAATGAATTGTAATGTCTCTAATATTAAGTACAACATGAAATAACTACTTATAATTACTTCAACCAACTATTAGAGCAATTTAAAAAAGAAAAGAATAAAAAAAAATAAAGATTATCACCAGTTTTTGGTAACTCATAAATTGAATTATAGAAAAATATCCAAAACAAAAGCATGCAAAGGGAGATGCTAATTTTCAAGTTTATATGCTCAGAAAAGATAGAAATTTTTAGATTCCTAAATATATAGTACATTTCAGATACACAGTATACATAAGTGATCCACACAATTCTACCAGGGAACTTCTACAGCTGATATAATCAGCAATGAAGCAGGATACAAAATTAACTCAAAGAAATCAATAGCCCTCCTATACACTAAAGATAAAAGGGATGAAAAAGAAATAAGAAAAACATCACCCTTTAAAATTGCTGAAAATAACATTAAATACCTTGGAGTAACTATAACCAAAAAAGGAACAGATCTATTTGACAAAAATTTTAAATCACTGAAGAAAGAAATTGAAGAGGATATCAGAAAATGGAAAGATCTCCCATGTTCTTAGATAGGTAGAATTAACTTAGTAAATATGGCAATTCTATCAAAAGCCATCTACAGATTCAATGCACTTTCCATCAAAATACCAAAACAATTTTTTACATACATTGAAAGAAAAATACTTAATTTCATTTGTAATAACAGTGAATCCAGAATTGCCAAAACAATTTTGCTCAACAAAAGAACCTCAAGAGGCATCACCATCCCCATCTTCATGTTATACTATAGAGCTACAGTAATAAAAACTGCCTGGAACTGGCATAGAAACAGAGATGTAGATCAATGGAATCAAATTGAAGATCCCGACTTAAATCCAAAAGCCAATGAACACCTAATCTTTGACAAAGAGGCCCAAAATATTCATCATTAACGAATGGTGTTAGCATAGCTAGATGGTAGTGTATAGAAAACTGCAAATAGATCTAAGCCCATCACCCTGCAAAAAACTCAAATCCAAGTGGATCAAAGACCTCAACAAAAACCCAGCCACACCTAACTTGATAGAAAAGAAAGTGGGAAATACCCTCTAATGCATTTGCACACGGGACTACTTCCTAAATATAACACCAGTAGCAGAGACACTAAGAACAACAATCAATAAGTGGGACCTCCTGAAACTGAGAAGCTTCTGTAAAACCAAGGACAGTTAATAAGACAAAATGTCTGCCAACAGAATGGGAAAAGGTTTTCACCATCTCTACAAGTGACAGAAGACTGATCTCTGTAATATGTAGACAACTCAAGAAACTAGAGCCCAAAACCATGAATAATACAATCAAAAAATGTGGTTCAGATCTAAAACAGAAATTCTCAGCAGAAGAATTACAAATGGCTGAAAGGCACTTGAAAAAGTGTTCAGCATCTTTAGCCATCAGAGAAATTCTAACCCAAACAAGTTTGAAATACCACCTTACACATGTCAGACTGGAAAAGATAAAAGACACAGATGACAGCCTATGCTGGAGAGGATGCTGAGCAAGGGGAACACTCCTCCATTGTTGGTGGGAATGTCAACTTATTGAGTCATTCTAGAATACAGTATGGCAGTTTCTCAGAAAACTGGGAATCAAGCAGCCCAAGGATCCTCCAATATCACTTCTGGGCATATACCCTAAAGATGCACATTTGCACCACAAAGGCATTAGCTCAACTATGATTCTAGCAGCATTATTTGTAATAGTAAATCCTGGAAACAATCTAGATACCCCTAAACTGAAGAATGGATTAACAAACTGTGGTACATCTGCACAATGGAGTACTATTCAGCAGTAAAAAAAAAAAATGATATTCTAAAATTTGCAGGTAACTGGATGTATTTAGAGAGTATCCTCCTGAGTGAGGTATCACAAACTCAGAAAGATAAGCAGGGCATGTATTCACTCATTAGTAGACTTTAATCAAAAAGCAAAGCATGTCCAAGCTGCAAATCACAACCACTGAACAGCTTGGAATCTGAAACACCTTTCCCTCCAGAGGAACAACTTTTTTACTTTTTCTTTTTAATTATGAAAAAAGTCTCATTTTTTAAACCATGTATCCCCTTGCTCAGACTTCCTTTCTCCTCTTTCTATTTCTGAATTGTTGATTTGGATATTATCTCTCTGCTTTTTGGTTAGTTTGAATATGGGTTTATCTATCAGGTTGACTTTCTCGAATAACCAACTCTTTGATTCATTGATTCTTTGTATTGTTCTTTTTGTTTCAATTGTATTGATTTCAGCTCTAAGTTTGATTATTTCCTATCATCTACTTCTTCTAAGTGAGTTTGCTTCTAATTGTTCTAATGCTTTCAGCTGTGCTGTTAGTTCTCTAGTGTGGGATTTCTCTAGGTTTTTCATATAAGCATCTAGTACTATGAATTTTCCTCTTAAGACTGCTTTCATTGTGTCCCACAAGTTTGGGTACATTGTGGATTCATTTTAGTTAAATCTAGGAAGACTTTGATTTCTTTCTTAATTTCTTTCTTGACCCAGAAGTGATTCAGTTGAGTGATGTTTAGTTTCCATGATTTGGTAGGCTTGCTGTGATTTTTGATGTTGTTGAACACTAATTTTAGGCCCTGTTTGTCTGGTATAATACAAGGGATTATTCCCAATTTTCTGTATCTGTTGGTATTTGCTTTATGACCAATTATGTGGTCAACATTAGAGAAAGTTCCATGGGGTGCTGAGAAGTTTGTATATTCTTTTATGTTTGGGTGGAAGCTTCTGTAAATATCTATTAAATCCATTTGCATCATAACCTCTGTTACACTCCTTATTTCTTGTTGACTCTCTGTCTGGTTGACCTATCCAAGGGAGAAAGTGAGGTATTAAAATCTCTCATTATTAAGGTGTGAGATTTGATGTGGGATTTGAGCTTTAGCAGTGTTTCTTTTACATAGGTAGGTACCCTTATATTAGGGGCATAAATATTTATGATTGAAATCTCATCTTGAGCAATTTTTCCTGAATGAATACTTAACATCCATCCTGGTCTCTTTTAATTGATTTTAGTTTGAAGTCTACTTTGTTAGATATTAGGATGACAGCACCAGCTTGTTTCTTAGGGCCATTTTATTGGAACATCTTTTCCCAACCCTTTACTCTGAGCCTGTGTCTGTCTTTAAGGTTGAGGTGTATTTCTTCTGTGCAGCAGAAGGATGGCTTCTGTTTTTGTATCCATTGTGTTAGTGTATGTCTTTTTATAGGTGGATTGAGTCCATTGATATTAAAGGATATTAGAGACCACTGATTGTTACTTTCTGTTATTTTTGGTGGTAGCTTCTATGTATTTCATTTCTTTGGGCTTTTCCTCTGTGGGATTATCAATTGTTTGTGGTTTCATGGGTGTATCTGTGATCTTCAGGTTGGAGTTTTCCCTCTAATGCTTACTGAAAGGCCAAATTTGTGGCTAGGTATTGTTTAAGTCTTACTTTTTCATGAAATATCTTGTTTACTCCATCTACAATGGTTGATAATTTTGCTGGGAATAGTAGTCCAGGTTGGCAGCCATGCTCTTTTAGTGTCTATGTAACTTCTGACCTGAACCTTCTTGCTTTCATTGTTTCCATTGAATAGTCAGGTGTGATTCTGATGGGTCTACTTTTATAGGTAAATTGGCCCTTTTCTTTTGCAGCTCTTAAAATTTTTTCTTTGTTCTGTAGGTTTTGTGGCTTGATTATTATGTGGTAAGTGGACTTTTGAGGGGTCAAATCTATTTGGTGTCCTGTAAGCTTCTTGTATCTTTATAGGCATTTTCTACTTTAGGGTGGGAAAGTTTTCTTCTTTGAGCTTATTGAAGACATCATCTGTGCCTTTGTGCTGGTATTGTTCTCCTTCTTCTATTCCTATTATTCTCATGTTAGGTCTTTTCATGGAGTTCCAAATTGCCTGAACATTTTGTGTTATGGCTTTTTTGATGTTAGTGTTTTCTTTGACTTTTGTATCTACTTCTGCTACTCAGTCTTCCACTCCAGAATTTCTCTCTTCCATCTCTTGAATTCTGTTGGTTATGCTTGTATCTGTAGCTCCAGCTCTTTTCTTCAGATTTTCTATTTCTACCTTTGCCTCATTTTGTGCCATTTTTTATTGCCTCTGTTTCAATTTTTAGTTCTTGAAATGTTTCTTGTATTTTTTGTTTTTTCCTTTTCTTGGTTTTCTTTCAAGGATTTGTTCATCTCTTCCAATTTTTGTTTGTATTTTCTTCTATTTCCTTAAGGGAATTTTTTATATCCTCTTTTAAGGCTTCTATAATCTTTGTAAATGTATTTTTGCTGTTGTTTCCTTATCTTTTCTCTTCATTACTCTGTTCAGATCTACTACAGTAGTTGTAGAACCAACAGTTACTTCCTGGTGTTGCATTATTTTTCCTTGTATTGTTATATGTATTTTTGCAATGGCATCTGCCCATGGCTTCAGTGGTTCAAAATTAGTTTATTTTGGCTAGAGGGCTTGTATGTCTCTTGTCTGCTCTGAGATAGGGTCTGCTTGATCTTTGACTTCACTCTGGACATGGGTCTTAGTTTCAAATGCATCAGTCCTTCTCTTATGATGTAGCTCAACCTGGAGTAGGGGGCCCTGCCATGTGATATCCCTTTTGTTAGGGGTCACTGGAGAAGGCCTCTCAGAGCTGAAGCCTAGGGCCTGTCTGCTAGCAAGAGTCTGGGATCTGACCCTCAGGTGTGATCCCAGCCCTGGAGTGGATTCTCCAGATGGGCAGCCCAGAAGCTGGAATCTGCTTACCCCTGACTCTGCTCTAGACAAGGGTCTGAGTTGCAAAGGCCTCAGTCCTCTGATGACACAGTTTACCCTTCAGTGTTTTCTTAACCTGGTAGTCCCACCCAAACTTCCTGTCTGCCTCTAGCCAATCAGCTTTTATTAAACTCATTGGCAGGACAAATATGTACAATGACAGGAAACAGTAAAAACATAACATAATCCCACTACAATTTATAGGTTATAATATACAAAATTCTTAGATTTGAATTTCAAAACAGGGGCAAATATTAGCCTAGAAAATAATATTGTTAAGCATAATGAGAAAGCATGGTAATTTCTGGCATACAATTCTCATTAGCCTACAATCCCAATTTGTCATATGTCACAAATGATGAATGCAATTTTAGCTCTATGTAGAACTTAGACAGAGACCATCAGACTGATGGGATGTGGGATGTCTTTCTATATGCTGTGAATATGCTTTATTACAACTGGTTTATAAGGAAACATTTTTAACCTTTGGCAAATTATCTTAGAGACAGATGGAAAATCTAAGCAGAGATTAAGATGAAGGAAGGCAGCATTAAGGAGACACTGTAGGCTGTTGTCCAAGAAGCAAGATACAATGGAATACAAATAAAGCCAGGAAACACATGGCAATACAATAGATTAAAAGAAATGTGATGAGTTAAGTCATATAAACTAATTGGTAATAAGCCTGAGATATAAGCCAAACAGTTTGTAATTAATAAAAAACTGTGAATATTTGGGACTACTTAGCTGTGGGACTGTTGGTCAAAACCTCGATGCTAGGCTAAGCCATGCCAGGCCAGAAAATTTTGACTACAGCTGAGTATGCTCTAGGTGATAGCTTATGCCTGTTTTTCATTATATATTTTGGGAAAACATACTTAAGACCTTCTTCTTGGCCTTTCTATCTTTTTAGTAATTGATTTTTTTTTTACAGTTCTAGAATGCAATGCAGTATATAAGGAAACTTTTCTATTGAGCCATATTCCCAGGTAAAAAAGGTTTTAGTTTTATTAAATTTAAACAACACATGCACACAAACACATTCACACATATATGCACAGGGAGGAAGATAGAGGCATAGTAAAGGAGGGTAAGAAAGAAGATATATAATTTTTATGTGCATATAATCTCCATGCATGTGTCTTTGTCTGTGTGTGTATGCATGAAAGGGGATATCTGTATTTGAAAACATCAAGTTATTTGAAATTGATTGTTTACATTTAATTACGTGGTTAAAATTCAATTAAAACAATATCAACATGCAAAATGTGACATAGTCTTGGGTGTGATGAAATGTAAGATATTGAAATGTTCCTTCATGTAATAGACCTTTCTTATGTGGATTTATCTTTAAGTTTTTAAGACTAATTGAACACATAAAAAAATCAGTGATAAAAGATATTTAAGCAACTCAGATATTAATAAGAGATGAGTACATATTTTCTTACCTCTATATCATGATAGGTACAGGAGCTTTTAATACCTATCTGATTTTTTTCTCTTTTGTTGTATAAGATCAACTAATATAATGATATGACAAAACACAATGTCCTACAAAATTAAGATATTCTATTTAATATGTTGAGAAAATTATTTGCAATTTGAAATTTTTCTTTTAAATATTTGACTTTTAAATAAACATGAAAATATTAGTCTTTAATTTTATTAAAAGTTAAAATATTATTTGACTCCTCATAATATGCAATAAAATCAAGGTAGAAATCACAATACAGAGTTAAAAGCTTAAATGTTAATTATAAACCTGGCCAATGGGCAATTATGATGTACTTATTAAGTGGTTCCATTAAGATGAATTATCTTAATACAGCTCTTAAATTAGCTCCAAATTTGCATAATAAGTAATAATTATAAATATTAAAGGTCCCTTCTGCTATTTCATTAACAACATCTCCTTTGCACATAGTTACTGGGATTAGGAGGACATATTCAAAATATAATACTCACACAAATTTTCTCCTTGGAAAGCTAATCTTTTCTACTAAAGTACCAAGCTAGAAACACAAACCTACATTTACTACAAAAAATTATTGCTTTATGCCTTTATTTTAACATTAAACTTTTCTTCTAAAAAGTCAGAAAATCCCTTGAGATCTAACCCAGCATCCTAATTAATTTATTGCCACAAACTACATGGAAGTCCACATTTCCATCATGAAGTCAACCCAAAGAAGTAATTGTCTACTATATGTTCAAATTCTCTTAGTATACTTAAATATACCCAGACTAAGAAAATACTGACTGGCTTGCTTTGGACTATAACAAGAATCAATAATGCATAAAGATGTACGTGGCATTATGTATTATTTACTGTACATTAATTATTTCAAGTTTCATTTCTCAAACTGACAGAGAGAAAGATTAAAAAAGAAAAATATATATGAAAATACTGAAAAATTCCCTTGCTCAATTGAAATCAGGAGAGATAAAATAAGGAATGGTTTTATTGTTATTATTATTCTGATATCTCCCAAAAGAAAATTTAATATGTACTCTTGATTTAATTTAGATTCTGGAGGATGACATAATATATATCATAAGACATTCAAATGCATAGTAAAATTATAAGACACAAGGATCTTGAATGTGGTGGAATATTCTGTATGCTGACTTGGCCTATGTACAGCACCGTAGAAGTGGGTGGAGAATCAGAGGGCAGGCAGGTAGGAAAGGGTGGCATTAGTCACTCCTGATCTGACCCCCGAAGGAGGAACATGTAGAAGTACGGGGCTGAGCCACGGGCTAAGCCACATGGCGGGAAGATTAATAAAAATGGGTTAAATTAAGACGAAAGAGTTAGTTAATAATGGGCATAAGACATGGGCCAAACAGTTTAAAGGATATAAGCGTGTGATTCATTTCTTTGGGGGACAAAAGCGGCGGGCACAAACCAGGTTCCAACTGCCGAGGGTCGCACCAGGTCACAAACCTCCCTGACCCAAAACGGGGCCAGGAAAAACTTAATACAACAGAATACTATTTTTATATAACTATTTTGTCCTATGTGTTTGATTTTAATGTTTTTAGAACAAGTGATAGACATTTGAGTAGGGGATGAGAATGGGAACCTGAGGAAAAGAGGTTAAGCAGATATAAAGTATCTTAAAATCCATCCAAATATACACTGTAGAAGGCTTTGGACACTTCTCAGTTATAAATACACTCAAAGTAAAAGCCATAGGAAAAATAAACACAGTGAAACTGTCCTACTGCAAACAGAGATTGTCTATACACAAGTGGAGTCAAAACTAGTATCAGTATTAATGTCCATTTGAAAGAGTTAAAAGAAACAGAGAAGCACAAAATGCTAATCCTTGAATGTGACAAATAATTTTCTTGAGGGGACTTGTTGAAGGCTTGTAAATGCTCTTGTCTTGAAGGACCCAAATTTGGAAGGATAAAGGCAGTATTCAAACAGAGGGCCAATGTGCCCACTGTCTCAAGCTATGCCAGGAATTCAGGCCCTCAGGCAAGACTTCAATTAGCCTTCCTTTTACACTATGAGTTAAGTTTTATCCCAAACCACAAACAGGTGTCTTTTCCAGTTAGACCTTGGAGAACAGGAGGTTCCTTCCTGGTTAGGCAACTGATAGATTTCCAAAGTTACACATCCTGTGTTAGCAGAATACCTTGTGACTGTGGAATGTCCCCACCCTAACTGTCTATGGGAAGTTCCCCACCTTGAGTCCCTAATTAACTGCTGACTGAAAAATAAAGTTTCGGAGTTGATAAGAATTTCCTCTAGCTCTCATTTCCTTCATGTTCTTGTTCTGCACTTGTTTTGGTCCTTTCTTCAGGTCCACATCAAAGATTCTACTGGCCAGGGCAGTATTCATTTGTCCAAAACAGTACAACCTCATGTTTCAACTATGAATTATCTATGCTCTCCAGGAACGTGACTTTACCTGGTGGTGAAGTAATACTGTAATCTTTTTTACTTCAATGCCTTCTTTTTCATGTTGCAACAGTAAATAAGCACTAAAATTTACTGAAACAGAATGAATTACACCATAAAATGTGAATTAATTTATATATGGGTGAATGTTTCTTTAGAGAAATTATGTACTAAACAATGAAATTTTACTATTTATTGTTCAAAGTTCAGATCTGAATTCATGCCAAATATGCCTTATGTTCTTTTGGAAGTGGCTTTTGACTCCAATTAAAAATGTACAAAGAAAGCTGTGAGCTAAAGATGTCCATGTGGGTCAGTCAGTATATATCATGGATGGTAGTCAGTGAGTGAATAAAATAATTTAGGCTTTTGAAGAGAACAAAAGGATTAATAGAGAAAAACATATTATCCCTCAAATTCATCCTTTATTCACTATGATATTATGGTATTTTTGAGTTACTTGGAAGTAATAATTTATAAAATTGAAATTGGTAACTCAAAAACTATTATTAATTTAATATGACTAAGTTATGAAGAAAAAAATTGAGGGAAAATAATTTAGAGTTTAACCATCATTTATATGTTATCATTATTAAGTATGCTCAAAAATGTGTTCTATTATAGAACATGTCTTATGTTATGGTAAGCTATAAAGTGACATCACTCTTTCAATTTTTTAATGAAATAAGACATTGTATTGTTAGGATTATAATGGTTGTATGAAAAATACTAACAGTGCTAAATTATGGTTCTTTTTTGGGACTTTTAGTATGCAGCAGCAAATTTTATATTCCTTTTCCCTAATTGGATGTAACCTATGAAACAATCTAACAAAAATGATTAATCAGAAACTGAAGTTGTGTGTTAATTATGATCCATTGAAACATTTTATATTGCAGCATAAGCTTTTTATATTATCTTCAGCTTGCAAAGCTAGTGTTAATTACTGTATGGATTAATAGCTGTCAAGTGTGTCCTACTTTCAGTATAAATGAATATAAATTAGTTTCATATTTTGGCAATAAATATAGTACATTACATTTCAAATTCTTTTAACTCTTATATGTGCATATCCTTATAGAATTCAGAACAGCAGCGACATAGTTTTCTGAAAGGAAAATCATTCTGAAATTTTAAAGCTAGAAGAATAACCTTGGTTCTATTCCTTCCTGTGTGTAATTGAGCTTGTTGATTGAGCAGACGGCTGGGATGAGACTCCTATAAGTTGATTCCATACAGACTGTACCAGACTTAAGGCAGTGACCCTGGACTGCCCTCATCAAAAACCTTTATGCTGTTTTCCCCTAACACACTGCTTTGCTCATTAAAAATGAATAAGCATTAAAGTATTTTCTTTTTCTCATTAGTTGTGCAACATTTAAAACTTTAATTTCATTTTGCTTCAGAGAAAAACAAATAAGCCTGAAATTTTTAAAATAAATCTGAAAAATGGTAAGCTTTTCTGTCATACTCTGCTTCAGATTCTTCCTTCAGTTTTTTTCTCCATCTTTTATCTGAATGCCATAAAATACTACAGTCCTGCAGTGTAAGTTTGTGCTCTCTAAAAATTGAGTAGCCTATAAGGTATAATGGTTTACTACTCTATTAACAGTCTATAAATAGACTAATGTGTATTTTGTACCTATGTGTGCACATGCACACATGCTTGTTATAGCATGGCTGTGGAGGGCAGAGGGCATTTTGAGGAAGATAGGTTTCTTCTTTCACTATAGGAGTCCTAAGGATTAATCATGGTATTGAGGCTTAGCATAAAACAGTTTATTCAGAGAGTTATTTTAATGAACCATCTATTAATATGTTGAAATAATTCAGTGTTCAAGTCACCAACATTAGTGTCTCTTTACTCTCAATGATTTCATAGTTTATTTCTAAAGCAATATGTGTTTATTATCTTCTACAACTACTACTAAAATTGTTATTTTTTTTACTCTAAATCCACAATCTCATCTATTCAAATTGGGAATGTAGCCAAAGATAAACTACAATTCTTAGTTTTCCTGCTTTCATACTCTGAATATTACATGATTCACTAAATCATTCAGCTTTTACTGTCTGCTAACTGAAGCTAAGATTTTATTCACAGTATACAAGTTATATTTCAGTGATGCTATATCCTGAACTGTTGCACAAATGCAAATTTATATTTAACAAAAACTTAGAGCCAGATATTGGTATAAATGATGAAAGATCAGAGAGGCAGAGGAACAAGCCACAGCCACTCCTCACCTCTCCAATCCTCAGGCAGAGAGGGATAGCACCTGTCTTCATGAATCTTCTGACTAAATAGCTGAAGTGAAGGGAAGCACCGGTAGAAAGAAAGGGTAAAGCTTGTCTCCTCCCACCTTAGGTTTCTTTCTCTGTCTAATCACATCACTTCCTGTTTTAGTTTTGCTAGTGCTGGGATTAAAGGTTTGTGTGCTTTCCAAGTACAGGAAGAAGAGGCATGAAATCCCAAGTGCCAGAATTAAAGATGTGTGCCCCTCATTTCTGGCTCTGTTTGGACTTTAAATCACAGAGGTCCAGACAGATCTCTGCCTCTGCCTCCTGAGTGCTAGGACTTAAAGCATATGGTACCACTGTCTGACCTCTATGGCTAACTTTGTGGCTGGCTCTGTTCTCTGATTATCAGGCAATCTTTATTTGATATTCACCTCACTGAGCCTTAATATCTTTTAAATATATATTAATGTCATTTACTATTCTTTTTTCTTACTAACAATATTAACAATAAAAATAAATAGCAGTATGATATGATCAAACAACTTAATGTCACTTCCAATCATTTCTGTATTCTTAGTCTGTCAGTCCAGCTCTACTACATACCATGCTACACTTTTTGCTTTTATTAATTTTGATCAAGAAGCTTTTCTTGCTTCTGATATTATGCATTTACTATTTTTGGCCATCTTAAATTAAAGAGAAGAAAGAAAGAAAGAAAGGAAGGAAGGAAGGAAGGAAGAAAGGTAAGGAAAAAAAGGAAGGAAGGAAGAAAAAAGGGAAAAGAAGAGGGTTTGTTGAAATACCTGTCTGCATAGGAACTTGAAAATATAATAGAATTTAAATATAAGAAAATAAATTTTCATGAAATAAAAGTAAATAATTTAAAATACGGTGTGTGACTGGAGAGATGACTGCTTTTCAAGAGAATGCAAGTTTAAATACCAGCATCTACATAGTAATTAATAAATACCTGTAATTCAAGTTTGGGGTGACCTGGCATCTTCACACAGATATACATGCCAGAAAAACATGAGTATGTATGAGATAAATGTAAATATAGTTTAAAGAAGAAAAAAGTTAATTTTTGAAGGGCAAAAACTAAGTTTCTGCAAGAAGTGAAATATTTATTATCAATAATAATAATTATTATTATTAGTTATCTATTAGTTTTCCTGAGCCTATAATCAGAAAAAGCAGTATAAACTTTTGGCATAATTTTGATATCACTATTGTGAGGCTGGGAGTCACAGTGGTGAGCAGGACCATGAGATTCTAGCAGGATATCTTTTCTCCATCCTCCTCCTATTCATAATCTTTCCTGAAACTTCATCAATATATCTTTTTTTTTCTTCCAGTTTCCATGTTAGTGGAAAATACAGAAAGTTACGTGTTTTCTAGATTTCTCACTTCAGCCTTACAGTTATTATATGCTATTTTCACAGTCCTTTTCCAAATTTCATTATTCTAATAAGATCAATAAAATCATTAATTTTTCTTCATCGTAATTACCTTGGATGAACTTGATTTTAATTGGCATAAACCTTTTCTAAAAACATCATGTACAGAAGTACCGGAGTTGAGACTTCATCATGTGTTTGGGATAAAAATAACATAATCTATAACAAACCTCAGTTTTGGAACAACAAATTAGGACAATCATCCTCAAGTGTATTTAAATAAAGTGATTTTGATGAGTTCCAGCACACAGCAACTGAAACTTGTAAGATAGAGAAGGCTTTCTTTTTTATTTAACGCAAACAGACATATCACAAGTGTGTGTGTGTGTGTGTGTGTGTGTGTAAAATATCTACTAGCATAATTACAGATGTCTAGACTATGCTATCTGAAGAGTTTTTATAAACTCATCCTTATAGGCCAGTGAGAGACTGCATGATTCCAAAGCTTCAGAAAGATATTGACAAATCCATTTCTAAAAGAAGCAGATAGTACTGCATCTAGAGTATTATCTAAGGGATTGGGGACTTAGAAATTCATTTGGAAGCTATCTTTTGATATATTTCTATGTGTATATGATTGGAAGGGGATTAGAGTGACTTTGTTCATCATATGTAGTCAAAAATAGCACTGTAGGGTCAAGGGTGTGAGAAGGAAAATTTAAGTTCAATGTAGGGAATGCCAAATTTAATAATATCCAGTCTCAAAATCAAATATCTGTGACATTAAACTTCTTTGGGGGATTGTTCAGATGTGTCTAATACCTTCTATTAGCTTCAAAGATACTGAATAAGCACAAGTTATGAGACAGAGTTGGGGATATAGCCTAAAGTAATCAGGGGGTGAGAATTTTGCTTAGGTAAATGGTTGTATTGGTCTGATTCAGCCTCCTAAAATGCCTTTATCTCTAGGGTTACAGTATTGATGTGCTTCTAAACCTCCAAATATGGATTTAAATAACTTTTTTACTTGGTTAAGTTCAGAAATTGCTTGAGCATAAGATATATACAAAAGGTATAAGGAATCTCTCGCATGTCTAAAGCTGTAGTATTGCCACACCTGCTTGATCTCTGGGGAAGCAAAAACATGTTTTGCTTCTGTGTTGTTTCTTCAACTTCATTTATAACTACATGGTGTAGTTTTTTAGGCGGAAAATACCTTCTTTAGACTGAATGGAAAAATTATACTAACATGTTAGATAGCAAAGAATGGACTAATTATTTCTAACTTAATTACTAGAAGTTCTTGTATAGTTTTGTTGGTATTAATTTATTTCTGAGAAGCAAAAATGTAAATAGAATGCAAATCACAATAATCAGTAAGCTAAATTGTTTGTAATAAATTTAGATATTTTACATTTCCTCTTAGCTCATCAGAAATAATTAGAAAATGTAAGCGATCTCATTGGAATTAATGTGGGTTCTCTCTTGCTGTTAGTGTATTCAAGTATTACTCTACACTTTTATCAACTGAAATCATCAAGCGTTAAAATGAAAAAACAGGCACTTTTAAGATGTAATTATCCACTGTAGCACATTAACACATTTAAGTGTCAGATTTGTAATTAAAAAGCAAGGAGACTACCTACATCTCCCACAACCACCTGCCAATCTGGCCTTATTACTGAAGGACATGAATAAATAGAGACTTCATTTTGTTTGAAATTTGGGGTAAACACAGCTCATTGTGATTGATTAGCTTCTAGCTACAGACGATCAAGGAAAAATTGAGAAGAAAATGATATGAGCCTTTTGAAAATAAAACCATTACTATAGATATTTTGATATTTAAGTAGTGATAGACAAAGATTGAAAACTGATGCATAATCATAGATCTAACAGCCAAGATAAAATCGATAAAATAAAAATATATCATTGTAATCAAAAGGTATAACTTTAGTCACTACTTGCATGTGAAGGAAATTTAATATGATGGTAAATCTTTTTACTGAAAGGCTTTACTAGTAATTTTAAGAAAATATTTTAAAATTATAAAAAAATTATACAAGTTGCTTAGGAAAACAGAAAAGTAGTGCATATTTGCCATCTAATCTTGAAGACAAAATTATGAAAACAAAATTTAACAAAGTACATACATTATATACATATATGCATTTTATATATGAGAACAATATTATTTCAGATGAGAGTATAATATTCTTCAAAATATTAGCAAAATGATATATAAAATGTATTCCTTAATAATTTTTTTACTAATTTTAAAAATTAATAATTAGAAGTCTTATTCAATGTTTGAAAACTATTTAAGGTAATTTAACAAATGCATCAATTTAATATAAAAAAGATAATTACTTAGCATCATTTTATAGAGAAAAGTACAATTTAAAATATTTAGCCAATAATATTTAAAGCTATTTGAAGAGTAGAGATAGAAAGGAAACCTTTCAAATGGATTACAAATGTACACAAAAAAGCACCTAATGTAATTTGTAATGGTATATGACAAAATTAAAGTGGCCAAATGTTACCATGCCTAGCCTGCATCTTGTTCAGAATAACTTGTTGGTACCATAAAAGAAGACAAATACATGAAAAAATGTGACTGAATAAAGATATAAATCAAAATTAAATTGCTATTATCTTTTGTCATAATTGTTTATATAAAAAATCCTAACTTTGATCAAATATCTATGAAAGTTAACTAAAGAAATGAATAAATGCCTAAGATATTAGCTTAACATACCCAATTCATTTGTCCTTACTGAAGACAGTAAACTTAGCTCAAGAAATGCAGTTTTGTATTCTAGTAGCCATAGAGATAAAATAGAGTTTAGTTCCACATTCCTGGCGGGAGCTTGCCCAGTTCTAGGAGAGAATGAGCTGGCCACCTAGATGATCCAGGTGGGGTCCAGGACTAAAAGGAGTCTTCCATTTTAGAGAACTATGCTAAACTAAAGCAGACAGAGCCCTGAGAAAGAGTCTCTCACCCAGTTCCCAGAGACCATAGCTAGAAACTACTGTTTACAGAGGGGCAGCATGACCTAAGTTTCAACTGCAGAATCCATGGCACCGTGGCCAAGCTAACTGACCATTAAATGTTCTAGTCAAAATACACCATCATTTCTGGTCCAGCTGCACATTCCAGGGTTGATGGTGGGCTTCCCTCCTCTATAGGAGACATTCCAGGGCACAAAATCAGGACAGCTTGACCATACGGGACCCTGCACAAAACTAGCCCAAACATGCCAGGAAGAAATAATAATAAACATGATTTTCACCATGGTACTAACCAATCAAGAGCCTGACCCGTTGTTACCAGACACCCCCACCCTAGTTTCTGGAAAGCCCCTAGCATGAGCCAATTAGCTAATGACTTGCACCATTATCCTCACCTGAACCCAATTCACAGCTTCGGGCTATAAAAGGAGCCCCCAATCCTGCGGCCCTAATCAACCCTCCTGCATGATTCCAGTATACCGGACATCTGGAGTGGTTCAAGAGCTAGCTCGTGTCTACTCAATAAACCTTGCTTTTGCCTTCTGCTACCCTACCGCTACCTCCTTGTCTCTAGTGGTCTCTCTAGGGTCGCGAATTTGGGCACAGCACTTAAATAAAGAAGTAAAAATCTGCAGTGTAAATAAATTGTATCTCCTCTCACTCAACCTTCCTCTTCTCTCATGATTTGTTCCCACTTCTCTGTGGTTGCTACCTGTTATGGTCCTAATTTGCTAATAAGATCTTCCCTATTTTCCTCTTCATAGTAGAATCCCTGAATGTTTCACTTAAGTTCCTTCTGATCCCAAGCTCTTCAGGGGTTGTGCTTTGCAACTTAGATATTCTTTGCTTTTTGTCTAAAATCCATTTATGAGTGAGTATGTTCCATGCCTATCTTTCTGGGCTTGTGATACCTTGCTCAGGAGGATATTCTCTAAATCCATCCATTTCCCTGCAGCAACAAAAAAGGAGAAAAAAGAGATTGATATCTTGATAGTGGAAACCAATGCAGAAATGGAAAGAGATGTTAGGAAAACCGCTAAGAACACACAGGATGTCTCTGGATAGGTCCCCAACAAACAATGGACAGAGTGCCTAAACAGGACTTCCTATAATCAAATGAATTACCACCCAAAGTGTCACCACAGAACCTACACCCGACAATGAACAGAGGTAGAGGCAGAGATTCATGGATGGGCACTAGGTCGAGCTCCCCATACAGTGGGAGAGTGAGAGAGAAGAATCTGTATGAGCAAGGAGATAGGGAGTATGATGAAGAGTTCCACAGAGATGGCTGCTTGGAGCTCTGGAGAGCACACTGAATGAAGAGCAGTCCCTGGGGAACCATAGGACAATGAGCTAGGACCCACAAGGGTATGAAACTGTGGATTAGCTTGGACAGTATGTAGAGCCTGGGGTGGGGATCAGACCATGCCCTATGAAGTAGGAAAAGCTGTCTATCCTACCTTTTGTTCCAATGAATATTTCTCCATGGCTATTAATTGCTTCAATATTTTATTTTTTATTTGTTAACTTATTTGCCTTTTTATTTTTTAGAATGTAAAGATTTCTTAACCCTAAGTCAGTCTCATTAATTTCTGGATTCATTATTTTACTTAAATGTCTTATCCTCAATTATTAAAGAATATAGAGGAGATTTGTATTTCTCATGAAAAATATTTTTCTTTTTTACTTGCTTTTTATTTATTAATTGTGTCTTTCACATCACGTATTTTCATCCCATTCCTTTCTTCATCCCTTTCTATCTGCCCTCTGCCCTTGCAAACAAAACCACCTCCTCAAATAAAATAAAATAAAATTTAAGAGAAAAAAAGAGATGGAATATGAAATCTGTAGCATAACACAGTGAGTCACACTGTAAACCCTGTTATCCATGTATCTTAACTTGTAAGTATTCATTGAAAAGAGTTATTTGTTTGTTCAAGGCTTCTGTTTTTGCTAAGTTATAGATACTGGGGCCTCACTGGAACTGCTCTTTCTTATCATGTTCTTGCTGTGTGCTATGGAGATGGTGCAGCTTTGAGGCTGCATGACTGGTTTCTTCACATACTCCAGCAGTCAAAGAAGGGGTGGATATGAGATTGAGCCACCCCATACCCTGGTTCTAGACCTTGGTAGTTACAAGATGGCTCAGCCTGCCAGCTCTCCCTTGTTCTCACCAATAGTTTGACCTCTCTTACATTGCTCTGGCTAGTTCACTACTTGCAGAGATGAGCAAGAGGCAAGATCAGTTTTATTTTTATGTCCTCAGAGTCTATTCTTCTATACTTATACCTACAGGGCTTGCTCTACTGTGTTGCCCAGGGATGGGATAGGGATCACTCTACTGAATATTGTGGCAGGCACATGAGGGATAGGATGATCTCTCCCACTCTTATGACCTCAGTGCTAGCTCTCCTACCACCCCCAGGGGTTGATGGGCTGAAGTAGGAGCAGGGAATTTCTTTCTTGCTTATGCCACCAGATGACAGAGAAGTAATGAGCACAGATTTTCGATTCTCACAACCTCTGGGCTGGCTCATGCATACCTTTGCCAGTGGGGTTGGCCGGATTTTGTTGGCACTTGAGGTGCAGAGCCTGCTGTCCCAAGTTTTGTTGCTGGGCAGGCAAAGACAGCTCCCTGATCTTATAGTTTTAGGGGCACTTCCCAAGCATGGCAAGACATTTTTCTATGTTCTAACAAACCATAAATGGGTAATAATTTTCTCTGAGTTACTAAGTAGAATATCTCTTTAAAAAAATTCAGACAATGGAATTCCCAAACTGACAGGCTCAAATTAAGGCTCTTGTAAAAGATGAGAGGTTGCTAACTTTGTTGTTTGGGTTATACACCAGAGTCTTCCCCTCAGGTTAAGGCTTTTCCCATGTCTATTTTCTTTCATATGCTCTTTGTAGGATTTTCCAAGAGAGCATCTTTACATAAACGGTCACACCTGAGTCCCAGCCTTTAGTCTTCAGCTCTGCCACTCAAGAAATGCACAGCTGCTGTGGTAGCAGATGGGGAACATTTTAGACTGGAATTTATTTTTCTGACTCAAATGAAATTTTTATTTACTTCTTGTTACATTTTTATCCAGCGAGTTTGAGTGTTTGAAACAGAAAAAGGCAGTTCTTATTTACTCAGCTAGTTGTGTTGCTGTTCAGATCACAAGGACCACTTCTCTACATTTAGTTTTGTTCAAATACCTCTTGATAATACTAATGTATATGTCCTGTGCAGTTATAGTTATCTGTGTATTAAAAATAAAGCTATTTGGTCCATTTAAGAGGTTTTAGAAAGCTTTGATGTGAATCTCAGTATTTGGGAAAGAGCACTTGACTATTAAAAGCACTTAGATTAAAAGAAGAAGACAGAGAGAAAGGAATAATTGTTTTCTTATTACAAATGTATATTAACAAAGGTTTTTTTAGAAAGCAATTTCTTATGGGTAGTATAGGTATTCAAAGCAGTCACCTGATTTGAGGCAATTGTACTTCTTTCCTAAAATCCTTTCCTGAAAATTTCAAAGTAAAAAAAAAAAAATACTTAAAATGGCAATGATATTTAGTGATATCATACAAAATAACAGAAAACATCCTAAATGATGGATAAAACATGACTATAAAATAAAAATATATAACTGGAAATAAACCCAAAAAATTTCATGTAAAGTTATATATTTAGACAATTAAATTGGACATATGAAGTGAAACCTGCTAAACCTTCCTGTTCTTACCCCCAAATTCACAATGTAATAAGCAGATAAAAGGGAAACTAGAAAACAAATAGTAAATGGGAAAAAAAAACATATGGAGAAAGGTAAAGAAGACAATACTGGGAGAAACAACTAGCAGTGAAGGCTTTTTGAAAAGCCATATAAAAACCAGTTACCATAGAAACCTCCTAAGAATGTCAATTATCTTTGGAGAGGCGTCCTCCAGCAGCAGAGGGAAGAGCTGCAAAGACCCATATCCAGACACTATACAGAGATACAGTGAAAATTGCAGGACTCCATCAGAGTTTTCTACTCCGAGCTGGGGGAACCTGGAGGAAGAGAGGGATGAAGAATGGCAGGAGTCAGAAGGTGTAGAGGACATGGACATGGACAAGATGTGCAGCATCTTGGAGTAGGAACAGACTATGTTCCTGATGCAAGAACTGGTACCTTTGATTCCTTTTCCTATCATTACCTAACCCAGTCCTAATATTCAGATGAGGAAATTGGACCTACCTCAAATGGATACACCAGACTGAACTGACTCACCTTGGGGCTCCTTGACCTCCTTCGACAATGAATGGGGAGATGGAGTAGTGGAGGCTGAGGTAGAACTGGAAGGTATTGGGAGGAGGTAAGTGAGGACAAGCAGGGGTATACATGGAAAAAACATATATATATATATATATATATATGTATGTATACTCAAATGTTTCAGAGCAAAAACAAATGTAAGACATATTAAAATATTTTGCAACATATATTTAAAAAGAAAAATATTTATTAAATTTTCAAAATAAAAATAAAACACAGCTCCATGACATATAATACTGCTTCCCAGAATTGGGGAGGTAAACACAACTCCTTGGTATTTGCACAATCCTGGAAAGCCAAATGGGGCAGAGTCAGTTGCCATAGATGCTGTACCACTTAGCAGTTTAAAGAATTGTCAAAAATGATTACAGTAATGCACAATAAAAATTAATTAAAATTAGACAAAAACCTCTAAATGGATTGCAAGATATTTAAAAACATACATAGGCTTGAGAAAGAAAAGAAAAGGGGGTTAAAAATTCTTAAAAGAGGGTATAGTTATATTTGAGATTTTAAGTGCTATAAGAATTTGATCCAAAAGACTGCTAAACTAAGTCTACATACATATTTTAAAGGTATTTTGACTTTGAAATTTGTGTCTAAGGTTATTTTACTTTGGAAAAAAGATTCTGCTTTTATTTCCACAGAAGATGAGAATCTGTGGATGGCTTCCAGGATAATGTGGTTTGATCAACCAAGACTCCCTGAAGAGTCTCCAGTGACAACCATGGCTCAGATGATCCAACATCCTCATGAGCTTGAAGGTAACTTGATGAGACAATACAGCTCTATTAACTACTACAGCCAAGATTTAACCATAAGTCTAAATTTTCTCAGGAACCCATCAAAGGGCCAGAGTCCTAAATTATGAGAGAATATCCTCCTGAGCCAGGTAACACAAACCCAGAAAGATAAGCAGGGGATATACTCACTCATTAGTAGACTCTAAACAAACAAACAAACAAACAAAATTAAAAACAAAAAAAAAAAAAGCAAAGCATGCTCAAGCTGCAAACCACAGCATGGGGTCAGAAACACCTTGGACTGACTCCTTGGATCCCACTCCCCCTAGAGGAACACCTGACTCAGTCTAGATGTTGGGGTAGGAAACTGGATTTTCCAGGAGTGGAGGCTGAACTAAGAAATATTGGGACAGTAGGACCTTGGGACCGCCTGCCCATGGGGGCGATGGGGAGATGTGGAGAATTATGAGAAAGTAGTATGGAAATCTATGCTCAAATTCCGAAAATATTGCTTACAAATGTTTGTTTTCTTTTAAAGAAGGTTGATTTTAATAGTTAATGGTCATAGTTAATAGTTTCTTTTCTAAAAAAAAAAGAGGGGGATATGATATAGAAATGATGAAAAACACAGATCTACATTAATCCATAAAACATCTGTTAATCTCAAAATAATACTTGGTATGGATTTTAGCTTATTGACAAAAATTTAAGATCAATTATGTTATACTGTATGTATATTTTTACTTTTAAGGTATTGTATGTATTCAACTCATTTAAATTATGATGTGTAAGTAGAAAATACAGATTAATAGTCACTTACGATAATCAATTTATATTGATGTTACTTAAGTTTTCTAGTTACTGGTACATTATAAATATTTGTCCCTCCTTTTGGTTTAATAAAATGGTGATTAGTCAGAAGTCAGACAGGAAGTGTGGGCAAGGAAATTAATATAAACCTTGTGTGGTTATTTGAGGCTAGATGACAGCAGAGTTGCAAACTGGTCTGAACCTAGAAGCTGGACCAGAAAGTCAGGGCCAGAAACTTCTTATTACAAATGTATAGCTCTACTCTTGTTTGAGGTATTAAGTTTATGCAACTCTTTTAAATTATGATGTGTATTTAAGAAATGCAGTTTAATAGTTAGTCACCTACGATAATCAACTTATGTTATTTAAGTTTTCTATGTATATAAAGATTATATTTAAATTATATATATAATATTCAAATACTGCAAAGACCTACAGAACACAGCATTTAAAATATTTTAAAAATTTAAACTTTTCTGGACAATAAGACATGTCTGCTCCTGGCATCAGCAATCTGCTTCAAAGAAGAGGATGGGGATCAAAGAAACTCTATAAGGACTTGACTTTCTTTGTGGCAGAAGTTGCTCACTAGGTCAAAAAGTATCCTAGCATCAACTACTTGAGAGTATGCTGTATAAACTGAGCATGCAGAACCCATAGGACAGTGACCACTACACTTGCAATAGAAGACAAGATCGTTCTTCAGGTTCCTGTTTCACAGAAGAAACTGTAAGACATCTGATGGCACACAGAGAAAAGCAACTGACAGACTTAGCCAAGAGTCAGAACAACTGTTCTGCTTCATTAAATGTCATCCAGAGACTCTAGGCCTTGAGGCTGAAGATGGATTCCCCACCATTGTGCAAAACATTGATTGGGTGACTATCCAGACAGCCAGCTCTCTGCCATTAACATTTATGTTGTTGTAAGAAAAAAACTATGACCAAAATCAATTTGGGGACAAAACAGTTCATTTCATTTTATGACTTAAAGTTAGTTTATTGCCTTGGGAGGGCAGGGTAGGAATCCAAACATGACAGCAGTTTTGAGGCAGGATCTGTTTCAGAGGACTTGAGCGACTGTCACTTATTGGCTGGTTCTCCATGGCTTAGCCATTCTGCTTTCTTATATAACCCATGACTACTTACACAGGGGGGAACCCTGTCCTCAATTATCTTTCATATCAGTTATTAATCAATACAGTACTCCACAGACTTGTCTATATTCTATATTCTTCTACAAAATGACTGGGTTTGTTCTACAGAACACTATGAATAGGCATGTTCTGTGGCACAGCTGCACAATTCCTAGGTAAATACTAGTAACTCCAAAGAGCTTTTAAGTCAACACATCACCAAGATATTCACACTTCTATATTTATTACACATTTCCATATTTATTATACCACTATTCATAATAGCCAAGTTACATATAGAATGTACTTTCAGTGTCTTCCAACAATGAATATAAAATTATTTTCTGGAGTAATTGATGTAATTGGAAATCATCATATTAAACAAAATAAGCAGGACTATGGAAGACTAATACTGAATATAGATCCTAGACTTTACATTCACATGCATGTGTGTGTGCATTGTGTATGTTTGTCTGTATTCATGTGTCTATATAAAATAAAAATAGAAAAGACTGTTATCTGGAGTGAACAAAAGGCAATAACAAAGAGAAGAGAAATGGGGAAGTATATGAGAGAATAAAGTTACAATACATTATTAACTTAAAAGAAAATGTATTAATAAAATCTATAACTTTGCATAATTCATAGTCATCAATTAAAAATAATAATCAAAATTATACATCAAACAGAAAATATCATGAAGTACATATCATCAAAGAAAATAGAGATTTTAAAAAGGGATACTAAGAATTTCATAAAATAAAAGAAAAACTCTAAACTTAAACACATTTGTGTTTTATTTTTAAGCCAGTATCCTCTGTTTAAAGGTGATAAAATAGTTTAAAAGTATTTATGGAATCTGAAAACTTAAGATTGTACTATTAAAATAGCCTAATACTAAAAGGAAAAAGTTAGCAAACTCCATAACAGATATATACATGTAAATCTTCGTAATAAATAATGAAGACCTAAATATCTGAGAATATAAGAAACATCACCAATTTTAACAAATAATTAAGGAAATGCAAATTAACACGAAGATTTTAACATTTTTCCATTCAGTAATGTTTAAAACCATATAAAATATTAGTAATGAGCAATGAGTAATCTTCTTGTTTAATTTGAATTACATTTGCTGTTGTTATTTTATGTGTATGCATGGTGTGCTTGTGCGTGAGTAGTGTCATAGCATGACATGACTCACAAATTAGAAGACAGTAACTATGTTTTCTCTTTACTCCTTAGGATTTGTGTCACTAACTCAGGTCATCAGGCTTGTCTAAAAAATGAATTTATTTTTATTGAATGTTTTTCATAGTGTCAAGGAACAGTTCTCACACACTGTCAGATATAACATAGATTACAATAACCACTCCTGCATAATGTATATGTTATAAAGTTTTGATATTAGCCTGTTTAACCTTTTATATCATAAATAACACTACTGAAGAACATAAAAAAGAAATGATAACATGCAGGAAGTGCTTTAAATGTTGTTATATAAAAATACTCTTTTGGGTGCATAAGATTAAAAGTAGTCCAGGTGCTTGTAGGAGTAATAGTGGACAGGTACAGCATGGTAGAACCATATATTAGAATATGAAGCAAAATAAAATAAAGGGTAAGATGGAAATATGCCATTATCACTGAATCTGAAGAATAAAGCTGAGTGAACAATAACAAAAACAAAAAAAATATTCTTCTAGTATTGAGTTCTAGTAACTAACTAGAAGTAACTAACTTCTTGATTCCTAATAATTTCCCTACACTGCTGAAGACCCACCAACATGATTGCCCAAACATAAGCAAGGACAATACCAAAAGACATGCCAATGCTGATAGGTAAAATCATATATAGGTAACTACAGGCAAAAATACCAATCATTCACCCCATGCTGAATAACTAGCCCTGAGAGTACATATAAAATAATATTATACTGACTGATCAGGTTGTACTTAGGAATATATTTGTATATAAAAATAGCTGGATAGATTGACTGATCAATAAATAGATGATAGATAGATAGATAGATAGATAGAAAGAAAGATAGATAATAGATAGATACATGGATATACATGCAATAACAATAAGTAAAATTGAGGCCATGAATTTGAAGGAGAATAAGGAGAGTATAGAGAAAAAGAATGTGAGAAATATTATAATTATAATATAAAAATAAAAATATATTCATAGAAGCTACTATGCACTTTGGAAGAGATTATGTGGATATGTTTCATTTGTCTTTTTTTTTCTTTTTTTTCCTTCTTTATTGTGTATTTATCAAAAAACAGTAAAAAGAATTTAAAATGCGGAAGAGTTAACAATAACTATAAAGAGGATAAGAATCATAAGCATGGCTTATCAAGGGTGGTAATGCAAATAAGATTGCTACACATATATTTACTTTGTGTTCAGCTTTCCCTCTGAACTTTTTTTGTTTCATTTGTCTTTAATAGATTTGTATTGTCACACAGAAAATATTTGCTTTATCTTATAACTAATTTTCTAAAGTGCTTCCTTGATTGTTTGTGTGGTCTCACAATCCAAAATTATAAATATATCTCATGTTTTGTGCCCTGTTGTTCCTATCTCTACAAGCATTGAATATCACACTTGGTTCAAATGAATGTATATATAATGACACTGATATGCATCTTAGTATTGTACTTTAGGAATTGATCACTTTAAGTGCTAGAGCTGCTTAAGATATCTTCTTCATGAAGTCTCTAAATATTTTCTAAAATAATATTTTTATTATAGAGTTTTTAAAATTCTTTATTATTCATATGTTTTACAAGAATTGTTTTAAAGTTTGTGGCTTGAATTTTCATATTGTCTAGCTCAAAGTAAATTTTTTGTTCACTGAAATCCATTGTATCTATTTCCTCCCATAATAATGTTTCATGAAATACATTTGAAAGTACCATTTTGTTGAAATAAAATCAAGTATATAATTTAAGAAAAGTATGCATTCTTGTAGTAAGATACATTGAGTACTTTATTTCTAAAAAGGAAAGGCACATGGAAGTTAATAATAACCATTTAAATAACATAAGAAAGCAGTATACTAACTGGTGGTGGGGGTGGTGGTGAACCATTGTGTCAATGATAGAAGACTACCATTAAAAGGTAAGAATGGACTGAAATGAAATTTCAAAACTGATGAAAATGTGGTATGAGTATTTAATTGGCCTTTTTAGATAGTAATATTCAAGACATTTAAGAAGCTCTACATTTTCATAGGAATAATGCAATAGACAAAATAAATGAATTTCATCAAACTTGCAGAGATTGTAAAAATTTTGAAAACAAATAATCAAGGGAAAATTAATTACAGTACATGTACTTAAGGTAATGATGTAAAACATCGACAATGATGTTTGTCGTTAGTGAGTCAGATAATGATCTAAAGTTTTATTCTGTTTTATATCATTTAATAACAACAAAATCAGTTGTTGTGGTTACCACTATAATTGGATTTGTATAACAGGATTTAGTATCACACAGCTGTTAAATGGTAATGGTAGATCTGAAAAAAAACAGGCTGTCACAGAACTGACATTGTGTGATGAAATCTCCTGGCTGATGTTCATTCTGATTTCATTAATTCATTGTCAGTAAACACTGTTTGTATGTCTGATCTAACCAGGGGTTACATCTCCTTTACACAACAAAATATACAATTGTAATGCAAAAGAAAAATATAGCTAATATATCCTTTGCTATTTCTCCACAAGCTTAATATTTAAATTGTCAAAGTAAAATGTTTAATTCTATCAGATGACACATTGGGTGACTATTGACAAAATTATATCCATATTCACTACATAACTGCAGCTATTGCACATATAATCATCACCACACTCACTGGCTATGTGCAGAAAAAATACTCATTTCCATGAACTATTTGCAAATATGGATGTATCAATAGTTTCTTTTAGTGTTCTGTATTATAGTGCTCATATTCCTTATGTAATTACTGAGTCTAGTTTGCCATAGATTCTGAACTCACTTGTGGGACAAAAAAACAAGCAGGATGAACTGCCTCATCACAGACAATCAGGCAACTTAGAAAATCAGAACGTGTCCAGAGCAGTGTCAGAGATCATGGAGACACCTGGTTCTGAGCAGACAGGAGACACACAAGCCCTCTAGCCATGACTTCTATGGGCTGACTAAGTGTGAACCATTGAAGCAATGGGCATATTAGGGTATGAGAATTGTTGTGGGATTGGAGTATTAGTAATGTTTTCTTTACATCGACAGGTGCCCTTATATTCGGGGGATAAATATTTACCATTGAAATCTCATCTTGAGCATTTTTTTTCTGAGATGAATAAGTAATGTGCATCCTGGTCTCTTTTAATTGATTTTAGTTTGAAGTCTACTTTGTTAGATATTAGTATGGCAACAACACCTTGTTTTCTAGGGCCATTTTGTTTAGAATATCTTTTCCTAACCCCTTACACTGAGCCTGTGCCTGTCTTTAAGGTTCAGGTGTGTTTCCTGTATGCAGCAAAAGGATGGCTTCTGTTTTGTATCCATCGTGTTAGTGTGTGTCTTTTTATAGATGAATTGATGCAAATATTCTCAACAAAATTTTGATAATCTGTATAAAACAGCATATAAAAAATACTATTCACCAGTATCAAGTAGGCTTCATCCCAGAAATGCAGGGATGTTTCAACATACGAAAAACCATGCCATCCATCATATAAACAAACAGAAGGAAAAAAACCCCACATGATTATATTCTTAGATGCTGAAAAAAAAAAAACATTGACAAAATTCAACAATCCTTTATGATAAAACTCCTGGGGACATCAGGAATAAAAGGAAAATATTTAAATATAATAAAGGCAATTTACAAGAAGCTGAGGTCCAGTATCAAACTAAATGGAGAAATACACAAAGCAATCCCACTAAAATCAGGAACTAGACAAGGGACAACGATGTCCTCTCTCCCCTTATCTACTCAATATAGTCCTCAAAGTTTTAGCTAAAGCAATAAGAAAATGAAAGGAGATTAAGGGAATACAAATTGGACAACAAGAGGAAAACTATTTCTATTTACAGATGATATGATTGTATACATAAGTTATCCACAAATTTCTACTAGGGAAGTTCTACAGCTGATAAATACCTTCAGCAATGTAGCAGAATAAAAGATTAACTCATAGAAGCCAGTAGCCCTCCTATACACTAAAGATAAAAGGGTTGAAAAAGAAATAAGTGAAAGATCACTTTTTATAATAGCTGCAAATAGCATTAAATGCCTTGGAATAACTATAACCAAAGAAGTAACAGATCTATTTGACAAAAACTTTAAATTACTGTAACAGATTACTGATGTCCTACAACCAGTGAAGATGGTTGGATGGAAAAGAAAGATGAGACAAAAGCATTATGTAATACTCTGCTCTTGTTAACAGATAGATGATAGAAAGATCTTGAACTGTCTGTCTAGCCACATGACAATTAAACGTATTCACAGAGAAAAAGAAACTCAGCCATCTGAGGCATCTTTTAGACAATGACAGAAAAAATACATTGGTACAGTCTTGAGTCATGAATTTCTTTTCAGAATAATTACCTAAAACTGCTATCATTTTTGACAGTCATGAAGACAAGGACTGAGATAGGACATTTTCTGGCTTTCAGAAATCTATCAAAGGTGTTAACACTGGTCCCTGTCAGTCACAACAACACCTACAAAGTTACATGAGCTCATATCATATGGAGTATAACTACGAGCACAAAATAAAACAGTCTTAGGGGACTCTACTAGTTTTCCTTAAGGATAGTAATCTTCCTGCTACATGAAAATTGAGTCACCTTAGCAACCTTTTTGTTCAATAAAATATGAAATTAAAATCTGCCTTTTAATTAAAATTGAGAGTGAGTCATGACATTATGTACCAGAGATGCTCTAAAATTTGTATTTAGCATCTTCACCAAGGATCAGGTAAGGTCCTTTGTGGGCTGTGCAATTTAACTTCTATCAAAGTGTTATTTGAATCAAGAAAAGGTCTATACATTCTGTTTGTTTCTGTAATGTTATAAGCTTATAATATGCCAAACTATTTTAAAATGTTAGTAATATGAAAATCCACACAGACACTCTCCCAAACACTACCATTAGGAAAGCCATGTTTGCATTGTGAGCTGCTATAGCTTGTGTGTCTGCAAATACCAGTTAGAGTTTTTCCTCTCTGCTGTTTCTTTGTATTTAAGATTTCAGAAATCAATTTTTATACATTTGTTTGGATATAATATGATGATTTAATATTCATAAACAACAAATATATTTGACTTTGTAGAAAATATCAACTGTAATTGTGATTACTGTATAGGGTTTGATATTCTGACCATTGTGAATTAAAACTATGGTAACTTTTAAATATATTTGTATGATTCTGAATAGAGATATTCTATTCAGAATTCAGAAAGAGGGAAAAGTCACTATAAAAAATAACAGATTAAGAAATAAAAAATATACTTTTTGTCAATAAAGTATTAGAAAGTTAAGAAATAACTACCTTAAAATTTCATGTGAAACTTTTTAAGAATATTTCACACTAAAATTAATTGGGAATTTTATACCATCTTCTGTTCCATTGACAGGTTATTAACATGAAAGCACTATAAATATTAACTTTCATTCCCTAAAAAGTAAACAATAGCATACATATAAGAATAATAAAGAATTCACAGAAGACTCCTAGTAGCTCAACAAAACAGCATTCTTAGGTAATACCCACAAGGATATATTAGTCTGGCTATGGAAAGAAAAAAAAGTATTCCCATTATCAATAATAACACTAAATTACAAAAACGATGGGTTATTACTTACTTTTTCTTTCATCTTAACTCTGGATAAAAACAATTTTTAAGATCAAAAACTATAAGACGTAATTTTTCAGAGTTATCTCAACAACAGTATTAACAAACAGTGGTTGGGTTGATATCATATACATATTGTTCTTGACAAAATATTCTCTGGAAAGTGAGAACTCTAGAGGCTGTGGAGACAGCTGTCACAGATGACAGCAGCAGTCGGTAGCCTCATTACTGAAAGTTTAGAGACTGGATGACCTGTAGAATAAGAGCTTCTTGGCCAGCCTTCCTACTGGAATTAATGAGCACTAGGTTCATTGAGGGATGTTGTCTGAAAAATAAGGTAGATATGGATTGAGGAAGACATTTAAGGTTGCATCTTGTCTCCATATTTGTGTAAATATTTGTGCACATATTTTGATTTTTAGTAGAACATGACTAAAAAATACGCTAAACTTCTGAGTCCAGATTTATTCCTCAATTATTCTCATCCCATGCTTTCATGCTTGCAATTTGAATCTGCAACTTATGTGATTTTTTTTCAGGCACCATTATCTAAATACTTAATCACTAGCTTTCATTTTTCCATAACTTACTTTAGATTTGAAGTGCCTTATCCTGCATTTTATATTCTACATTTTATGTTGTATATTTGAGAAAGTCCCATTGTCATACTAAAAAAATTAATGTGATAATCAATGTTACAAATTCTTATACACATTAACTAAAATTAGCTTCATATAGAGTTTGCCAGAAGGCAATTTAATAATGATTTTATATATGTGTGTGTTCTAGTTCCATGTATTAATTGTGATTTATATATTTGAAAGAAAAATATGACATACAGATAATTCTTTCCTTTAAATAAAATAGTGTTCAAATTGTTATTAGAACTGAGTGAGGACTTGGTACAACCCTTCAGTCAGTCAATCTACTATGTTCTTTCCTCTCTATAATCATTGGGACAGGCTCTTTCTAAAGGTGGAACAAAGGTTATCTGAGATAGAAATGAAAAATTGTAATATTCATAGCCCTCCAGGTCACAGTAAATTGCTGAAGATGTAATAAAATCAAATATTAATGAACTTTGCTGAAGATACGCATTGGTCTGAAAAAGGTCAGTACAGACATAGAAGTCAGTCAGCTAATATGGATCTGCCATGACACAAACAGGCTTGTCACCTAAACAAGAGAAGAGTTTCCAGAAATCCTTTGAGCCATGACCAAAAAATCATAAGAAATGTTCTCAACAAAATCCATCCATGCTGATAGGAAGCATGAGCACAGTTACTGATAATGTCCAAGGCAGGCAATATTTAAATTCAAAGCAATAGCTTTTAGAAACTAGCAACTAGAATTCAACTTATTGTTCCACTGACACAAAGAAGCTGGAGAGATTAAATCCCTGGTTAGATGACTCAAGCTTTCCATTAACAGCTTCCTAGACTGAGCTAAGAAAGATTTTTCAAGTATATGATAAGAAAGCAATGAAGGAAAAATGCTTTTGAATGGCTCCATATTAGGAGATAAAACTTTAGAAAAAAATTTGTGTCAGTATTGAATTAAATCAAGAGAATGAAAACTATAAGAAGTGAATGGAGTAATGGATATATGATATTGATTAGTGTCAGGATTGAGAATTTTAACTGTTTTGAGAGATAGCCATTACAATTTGATCTGTAAAATCTAGAAGAATGTGGATTCTCTGTGAAAATCATGTGCCATTATGGCATTATGCCATATTTGTGAAGATGATGCCTCTATGAAACTAAACTGTTTGAAGATGTGCTTTAAGATAGCAGTTAAATAGTCTTCAGCAGCTAGTAGTGATACATTTAATTTAAATAAATGACTAAAGTTTAACTCATGGTACTAGGAGGAATGTAATAACTGTAGCTTAACAAATATATAGTAATATGTTTAGCTTTTCAATTATTTCTTTAATTTTTGAGATTATACTATAATCACAGCATGTCCCCTTTCTCTTTCAGCCCCTAAACTCTCATATTTACTCCTTCTTGCTGTCTTATAAACTTATGGCCTTTTTTGCATTAGTTGTTATTGTATGCATATATATTTCATGAATATATAAAAAATAAATATGTACACACACATATATACTATTTACTGTGAATCATGTGAGTTGTGAAAGTCTAACCAGCCCTAGTCTGGCAATCATGGCTCTTTCAGGACTTGCTCGTTTCCCATTCTCTCTGCCTTGCCACCAAGGTCTATCCTTTTATTTGGCTACTTCTTCTTCCTGAAGCTGACTTCCAAGGTCCAGCTATCAAAGTATTGAGGTCTGCTAATTAAAGCCTGCTTTGGCTTACCTAACTAACATGCCCAATTAAAACCAAAAACCTATGCAGAGTTTCTCTTTCTTTGTACCTTTATAAGCTGCCATTTTCCGATGCTTGTCTCCCTGGAACAAATACCTCTGCCTCTATATCCTCCCCCCTTCTCCTTCTGCATAGTCCTTTATTCCCTATCTTTCTATTTGTTGTTATTATTTTTCCCAGCCCCTTGTCCCTCCAGAGAAAATGAATCTTCTTTGTGCTGAGAACTTAGTCATGGGGGTCCTGAGACCATATTCTTCCTTTGACCTTGTATGTATGATTCCATTATTCTCTTCCCTGGAGAAGACTATTCTCCCCACTCTCAGCATTCCTTAGTTGCAGGTGGTTTTTTTGTGTAGGGTTGAAGCTTTATGGCCTCTCCTCCCTACACATTCCCATCCACTTTTGCTTGTGTATTTTTAGACAAAGTTTTTCTATACAAACCTCACTGTTTGGACTCAGAGTTTTCTCTACCACTCAGGGACTTGCTACTTGCTGGCTTATTCAGCTAATGATACATGCAAATTTGAGCTATATCAGGTAGACCTTAAAGAGACATTTAAAGGAGGTGAGACTGAGTCTGATGAAACATAGGTTTCTGAGGGAAGCAGATCACTGTATCCTATCCCTTGTCTACAAGAGTACCATAGGGAGTGAAGCTGGCTGCCAAATAAATAGAGTCCCAAAGCTCCTCACACAGGATTTCATGTCGTATGACATAAAGTGTAACACAGTTTAAAGTCTAGTATATTCAATTTTGAAAAAGAAGGTGATGCTAATATGTAATTAAAAGCAGACTCTTGGCATCATAAGGTCAATAAACTAAACATACAGCTGAAAATATAAGTGAGAGGGAAAGTGAGTGATTCCCACGCCCCTTTGGAAAAGACACAAAGGCTACACACACTGGGTTTTATTTGAAAGGGCCAGAATTTAATTGGAGATCTCAGCATAGCAAATTGCATTAGGATACACACACACACGCGCGCACACACACACACACACACACACACACACACACACATATACATATATACATACAACCATACAAACATCCATGGTAAGTCATTGTATCCCATGTTCTTTGTTGAAAGGTTCTAATCTCCATGCAGGGAATGTTCTGAGACTGTACTTGGAGTTGCAGCTCTACCAGAGTTACAATTACAATCCATGCTCTGTGTTGTGGATATATATTACATATTTAATAAAACATGAATATTGGGGGAGAGCACCCAGTCAAATCCTAGGCAGGCAGCTCAGAAAATTCTTAAAGCATGAATACAAAGATAAAGAGCTGAGCCATTCACACACACCTTTAATCCCAGCACAGGGAAAGCCAGGAGTGGTGACCTCCACCCTTGATCCCACAACTCCAGAGACAGAACTTATTCTGTTTCCATGAGTTCAAAGCTACACGCCTTTAATCCTAACCTGGATGGGATAGAGTATATAAGGGCTCATAGAATGCCAGAGAGAACAGAAGCAACTGAAAGAAACAATAGGGAGCAAGGCTGAGGAAGTTGCAACACAGCCAGGTGAGAATTGACTGTGGTGCTTCCTCTCTCTGATATTTCAGCCTTCCCCTGATATTTGGCTCTGAGTCACATTTGTGATACTACACTCTGTCAGCAGCTCTACATGTACCAGTTGGAGCATAGCTTTTCTTCAGACTCTGACACAACAGCCCTGTGGTATACATTGTGCGCTTGAAGTTAAAAACTGGCTGCCACTTTCTTTATAATTCAGCATCAACAGACTTCAGTCCATCCTGAGACCATTATTACTAATGGACATTTGTAACTTTTCAATCACTAGCAGTGCAAAGCCCCTATTGCTACAACTTTTATTACTTTGTGGTAAATAATCATGAGAAGTAAGTCTTAGTTATCACAGCATATTATATAGGTAAGCATATCCAAATTTCTATTTTACCTGTATATTAGCTATTGAGAATATCTAACCATAAAAACACATTTAGGGAAATTGTTAGCCATTTATTTTCCAAAAATTAAAAGTTTGAAGTAATGATAAGGTTAAAGGCAAGGAAGAAAAGCTAACTACATGGTGTGTTAGTTAATTGGTCATGATTTGGGAATGAAACACATGTTTATTTAATACTGCCAAATAAGCAGCTATGTTTCAAGGTAGTTTGCATTGACAAGGAAGGAAAATAAATAGATTTATCCATTCCTTTTAGTTGTAAATGATGGTGAATATTTCTCTCTCAGAATCTCATAGACACTGTAGGGACCAAGGGATCAGAGTTCAGTTATCAGGCAAACAATGATTAAGCTGTCTGCAAGTAATTAGCTGAAGCTTATGCAGGGTTAGTGATGACAGAAGCTGACAGGTCATAGACAAACAGGCCTTCGCTATTAGCTGGTTAATATCATTTCAATAACTTACATTATCTCCAACTACATTATATAACTTTGAAAGTCAAGAAAAAAAAAAAACAAGTTTCTTCTGAGAAGTTCCTGTAAGGCCAAGGACATAGTCAATAAGACAAAATGACAGCCTACAGAATGGGAAAATATGTTCACCAACTCTACAAGTGGCAGAGGATTGATCTCTAAAATATGTAGAGAACACAAGAAACTAGAGCTCAAAACCCTTAATAACCCAATTTAAAAATGGGGTTCAGAACTAAAAAAGGGAATTCTCAGAATTACAAATGGCTGACAGGCACATGAAAAAGTGTTCAACATTTTTGGCCATCTGAGAAATGCAAATCAAAACACTTTTGAGATACCACCTTACATACCTGTCAGAGTGGCTGAGATTAAAAATACAGGATGACAGCCTATGCTGGAGAGGATGCAGAGTGAGGGGAACACTCCTCCATTGTTGGTGGAAGTGTAAACTTGTTCAGCCACTCTGGAATGCAGTATGGCAGTTTCTCCAAAACCTGGGAATCCATCTTCCCAAGGATCCAGCAAAATCACTTTTAGTCATATACCTTAAAGAGGCACATTAACACCTCCAAAGCATAAATTCGACTATCTTTATTGTAGCATTATTTGTAATAGCAAAAACCTGGAATCAACCTAGATGCCCCTCAACTAAAGAATCAATTAACAAACTATGGTACATCTTCACAATGGAGTACTACTCAGCAATAACAAAAAAATATATTCTAAAATTTTCAGGCACATGGAAGAATATGGAGAATAGCCTGTTGAGCGAGGTATCACAGTCTCAGAGAAAGAAACAAGGGATTTACTCACTCATAGTGGACTTTAAAAAAAAAAAAGGATGCCTTTGTACACAAGAGCTCAAGGCTAGAACAAAGCTAAATGACACACTCACTTTTGCATTGATGGCCTCTGACAGGGTGCACAGATCAATACTCTGTCACTTGTAGGGTTGGTAAAAATCTTTTCCCATGCTGTAGGCTGCCATTTTGTCTTATTGACTGTGTCCTTGGCCTTACAGAAGCTTCTCAGTTTGAGGAGGTCTCACTTATTGATTGTTGTTTCTAGTGTCTGTGCTACTGGTGTTATATTAGGAAGTGGCCACCTGTGCCAATGCATTAGAGGGAATTTCCCACTTTCTTTTCTATCAAGTTCAGTGTAGCTGGGTTTATGTTGAGGTCTTTGATCCACTTGGATTTGAGTTTTGTGCAGGGTGATAGGTTAGGATCTATTTGCATTTTTCTACACACAGCCATCCAGTTATGCCAAAACCATTTGATGAAGGTGATATCTCTTTTTCATTGAATAATTTGGGCCTCCTTGTCAAAAATCAGTTGTTCATAGATGTGTGGGTTAATGCCAGGGTCTTTGATTTGATTCCATTGATCCACAAGTCTGTTTTTATACCAATACCAGACTGTTTTTATTACTGTCCTCTATAGAATAATTTGAAGTCTGGAATGGTGATGCCTCCTGAGGTTCTACTGTTGAGCAAAATTGTTTTGGCAATTCTGGATTTTCTGTTATTCCAAATGTAATTGAGTATTGTTCTTTCAAGGTCTGTAAAAATTGTGTAAGGATTTTGATGGGAAGTGCATTGAGTCTCTAGACTGTTTTTGGTAAGATTGTAAGATTGCCATTTTCACTATGTTGATCCTACCTATCCTGGAACACGGGATTAGCTCTAGTATAAGATGTGAAGATGAGTATTTATAGGAAGTCTCTACTCAATGTCTTATGACCTTTATATCTATTTCCTATATTAATCATGTTGAAAATATAAATGTGATTAAGACTATTTCTAGAAAAAATATTCATGATCTTTCTCTTGCCTTTACAGAATACAATATGATTGATGTTGCACACAGTTCCTAGTTCTCATTCTGAATCTCAATCAGCTCATGTGTATTTTCCTACCTCATTTGTTTAGACAATGACTGCCCTACTAAAATACGTTCTACTCATTAGGAGTACTATGTATTCTTAAGACAATGCCATGCCCTCCCATCCTTATTACTATGGCCATTCACAGGATTTCCTTGCTTGTTCCATGATTCTGTGTTCTAAATGAAGCCTTTCCTGAAAAGAATGTTTTAATAAAATATTTACTTCTGATTCATAACCTATTTAAACTCAACACATACCTATGCTTTCACCAATTTTTCTAGGAGAGAAATTCTAAGCATTCTTTCCTCAGTAATAGCCAAAATCTTCCACAACACAGGCTTTTGGGCACATTCATACAAGCAAATATAGGCAAATGCATATTTATATTTGCAAACATGTACATAGTTACAAACAATCACATATGAAAGTAAATTAGCTTATATGTTTTTTTATCCTATGTTATTAGGCAGATCTAATATTTAATGAATAAACAAAAAATTACAAAATATAGTTGAGAGGCTGGAGAGATAGCTCAGCAGTTAAGAGCACTGATTATTCTTCCAGAGGATCAGAATTCAATTCCAACCACCCACATGGCAGCTCACAACTCTCTGTAGTTCCAGTTCCCAGTCCAAGGCAAATAAATAAATATTTTTTAAAAACATAGTTGAATGTGTCCAATTAATGATATTTTTATACATATATAAAAATTTAACTTAATATTTTATCCAAATTTGTCAGCAACTCTGCCTACCATCTCATTGACTAAAGGGCATTTAACTATTCATCTTTGTTGGTAGTCATTCTGTTTGCAAATTTATTACAGAGTTTATTCTCAAAAATTCCTGTAAATTACTCTCTATTGATATGTTGTAAATAAATATACTAAATGTCTAAATCTGTACTTTAAATAAGCCCAAATAGCTTTTCTTTAAGAGAGTGGTATTTAATGTATCCTGAAATTTTACAACTATGAAAAAAATTGGTAACCAGGCAGGCCTTCAATACCATTCCAAGGGATTTTTCTAACACTGAAAAGTATTATTAGCTTTTTTTAACAGCATCTAATTGAAAGTGTTTAGTACATATTAAAGAAAACATAAAAATAATGAAATAAAGTTAAACTTTTTGGTATTAAATAGAAGCATTGTGAAGTAAATACAATTATCTCAGAATTTTTGTTGATAAATATTTTGATCAGATTCCTTCTCTAAAACATTACTTTTTCAGTTATTTTATGTGTATGAATTTTTTGTCTGCATGTATGCAAGTGTACAACATGCATGTATAGTGCTTTGAATGTCTTTGAATAAATTGACAATGGAGTTATGAACAATTGAGAGCTATCATGTGGATGCTGAAAGTTGAACCCTGGTTCTCTTGATGAGGAAAAAATGCTCTTAAACACTGAATCATATCTTCAGCCCTATTAAATAAAGTTTTAAAAATATGTACAGGGATGCAAATAGATGCATTGTATATTTAAACATCAATATCTTAGAGTTCTATCCAATGACATCAAGAAAGCAATTTACCCTTGATCATCACCAAATTACAAACCATCCTATCAACTTTACTGAATTTTTCTGTACACATAATTCAATGTACTATGATGTCTTGATAAAAAATACAGTTTTAAATGATTAGTTTTTTATAAGAGCCATAATATGTACAATATTGAATTTAATGAAAATAGTACTAGTGTTAATTTTTTAAAGAAGGAATCTTCAAAACGTTTCATAATGGAAAGAGTTATTAACCACTCTAAGACAATTCATAGTCAGAGATACACAAATTGGTTTTTGTAGCAATTATTAAACATTCTGAAAAATTCTCTTTTTCCCAATTGATCTCTGTCCTTTGACTCGAGTTCCTTGCTATTTTTACTGAAACAAATATTATTTCTCTTCCTAACTTCTTACACTTAAGGAAATGTAACCTTTATTATGTCATTTTACAATCATGATCTAGTTGGTGATTACCATTCAGCTACTGCACGGGTTTAAGTTTCTCAATACGGCATCACATATACCTTTATCTCTCTCTACTTTGATATAGCCTTGAGGGGATTTTATGCAACTTATACTAAAGTTAAATAGCCTAGTGATGCTGAACTATAACCTCCAGTTCATCAAGTCTTATATATAAAACTCAGTAATTTGGGGGCTTTTCTACACACTTTGTTTTTCTAAAAGTTTACAGAAGAAAAAATATGTTTGATGTTTGTGTGACTCTTTCCATGAAAAGCCAGCTCACCCAAACTGTAGATATATATATATATATATATTACCCTGTTTGTACATAGGAAAACACAATAAAGCTGACAGGTGGATTTGTGAGTTTGTAGTTTGATGTGGATCTTGGGAAAGCTGCTTTCTTTAATCATTGGATAAGATTATAAATTAAAGACTTCCAAATACACAAAACATTTGGATTTGTTCTGAGCAGAGTTATAACTATTCTAGTACTGACTGAAGATAAAGTTGAGATATTCATGGCTATTTTGTTCATCCAGAGGACTTTGATTCAAATCAGTACCCACAAGACAGCTCACAATTGTTTGCAACTCCATTGCCAAGGCATTGAAGGACATCTTCTAGATTCCTTTGGACACTATTAAAGCAAATGTAGTCCCCCTATATTGACACAGTAGTCTTCAATTCTGTTCATAATTGGTAGAAGATGCTAAACCCCCTTTAATGCATTATTAGTTGAGGCAAATAATAGTCCTTTGATCAATCGTAACTATATATAATTCATTCCCTGGATCAGCAAAGAAATCTACATGTCCTGACTATGCTGCTACAAAATTTGAGTTAGGATTATTTAGCCATAATGATAGATAAAGGCTCATGGGTTCAGAAATAGTTATATTTGATAGAGGTTATTTTCAATTTCTAACATTTTTAAACTGTCCAACAGCTCTTCTTTTATGAAGCTATATCTATCTAACACTTAGTGACCTCAAAACTTTGGCATCTTTTTCATCATTTCTGTTGGGTATTTTCCTAAAAAATTATTGACAAATAATGTACAATGGTGACTTTTTCTTCAAGCATACTTTGATCTCAGTTTCTAAAGGAATATGAACTAAAGACATCAGATGTAGGAAGGCACAAATTCCCTCTGTGATGAGAACACATACTTTTGCATTAGTGACTTTGTCCCTCTAGAGCTTTTTTAATGGAGGATCTATTCTAGGATCTATTCTAGCTTATCTAAATAAAATAACAGGTAAAGCCAATATGGAATTCTTCAATTACAATCACCAATCACATTTTGAATAACAACATTTAAATTAATAAGTTTATGCTAAAATAGAGGATGTAATTGTAAATCCAATGTTCTGTCCTAATCACACTAGAATATAAAATCCTTCACCTTCTTTTTGGCTAGTACTAGAACAATATAGTTTGTGTATGAAAGTTAGCTTAGTCTCTTAGTAATTAAGACATTCTTCATATTTTTATTTACTGGGCACCTATTTTGATTAGCCTCTCCATATTTTACAATTTCTCTTTATATATATTATTCAATAACTAAATATATTCTTCTTTCTGTACACTCTTTTTGTTAGCCATTTATATATTTTACACAATAGAAATTACAAATCTTTACAAAATGAATTGTTATAATAATGTTTAAAATCAAAATTTGGAAATTGAATTGTAGAATGAGTACATGAATAAATTTGAAAGTATACCTCCATAATCTTATTTACAACAAGAAAATCTGAAATTTCAAGAACTTGTATAACTTTTAATGTAATCCAGATAGTGTGTCATTTGTATAAGATGCACATTAGTTCCAAAGATCTTTAAAGTAAATCGTGTAACCAGAAACACCTGAAACTTCTGTTGTCAATTTTAAGCTTTATCTAGTACTGATAAACAAATATTACAATGCCCATAATTGCCAACAATAAAAAGTTATTTAAAAAATAAGTTTATTTATTCATTTTTTTTACATTTAGACATTATATTAAATTTATAATCTTACTTATGCTCAAGAAGTTTACTACAGTGTTAAAAAGGCATGTGTGCATTTATGTGTTAGTTACTATTATTTGAATTATTTTTCAAATAATAATTTCACTTCCACAATTCTCTCATTTTAGACATTGTAGCACCCAACATATTAAAGGATATTGAAAATAAAATAATAGAAACAAAATCTCTAAAACACAGTATGTTATATATTATCGAATAATGTTTTAATGTACATAAAATATTACTCAGAACTCTTGAGAACTAGTTCATTTCAACTTTACACAACACTATACACTAGGCATTATTAGCCAATTTAAAATGAGAACTGAGGAAACTTACTTTTTATAAAAGCACATAATTATTTAATGACTTAAAATTCAAATTAAGGCATTATGTTTTCAGATGACAGTAAACATCTCAAGAATTAATAATTGGATTACACACTTAGCTTTAAGGAAAAGCAAGAAATGAAGACACTGCTTCACATCAGAATAAGGAAACACTAGGACCCAAAGCTAATTAAGCAGCATTTCTATCTTGACCTCTTGTAATGGTTAGCAGAAGCAATTATTTAATAATTTCACTTTTGAAATCTCACCTATTCACTGGCTCCAATATTCACCACATCTTTGGAAATTATAAGCAAGAGTAGCATCAGTTATATCCAGGTACAAAGCATCCCAGAATGCAGGTGCATATGACCAGTGTAGATAATCATGGCTAAGAGCACATATCTTCCTTGATAGTATACCATAAAGATTATTAAGAAATTTTCCCTAAAACTAGCTTCTCCTACTTGTCAAAAAGGCATACCATTGTCTATCTATGCCAGTTAATTGGTAATGACAGAATTAAAACACATGTATTAGTAATTGCATATTTGTATTTTATAAAAATTTTACTTTTGGTTTCACAATTTAACATTTAGAAACGTCCATGATCCAGACTAGTGGGATGATGCAATAGCCACTGGCATTTTTACAAAGCCTTAAGACCAGAATACAATCCCTGGTACACATGCAGTGAAATGAGAAAACCAAATTGCTCGAACTGTTCTCTGACCTCTACATCAGACCTTGATGCAAGCATGTACATACATACACCAGCAAACAAATAATGTAAGACATTTTTCAAAATATTTTTAATAATTATTTAATACTTCAATTGGGCTCAAAATATTGTTATATTTTGAAGAATAAGACATGTTAGGAAAACTCAGAGGGGTTTAGAGTGAAGTACATATAATCAAAATATTTTGTACACATGTATGAAATTTTCAAAGAGAAGAGAGAGAGAGAGAGAGAGAGAGAGAGAGAGAGAGAGAGAGAGAGAGAGAGCATGCACACATGTTCTTATCCATTATCCCACTATCTTCCCGGACAATTTGTTTATAGTTTTTTTCTATAACTTTGAAGAACAGTTACTAAGATGAAGTTTTATTTTTAGTATAATGGGAAATACTGTTTTCTTAAATGTTTGCATTGAAATTTTCAGCTCTCACGGATTTCCTGATATATTTAGACACATACTTTCCATGATGATTACAAATTCTATCAGCATGAAAGTAAACTGTTTCCTAGACAAGAAAAAAATGTGACAGCAATTTGCATAATTAGAAAAATATTGTCTAAAACTATTCTTTCTCAGCTGGAAGTTACTAAAGGACTTTTATCTCCACCTTCTTTCTGAAACACTTTAGAATGGGAATAGTATCTTCACTGACATTGAATTTAGTACATATAAATTTAATAAGAATCAGATGATTCATAAAACAGATTATCTATTAAAGGTAAAAAACAGTAAAATATTACATCAAATCATGATAAATGTGTGCTGGTCAATTAAGCTTTAATGAAGTGACATTGATCTACATAAAGTTCAGACATTATTTTAATATTAAAATATCAAAATTCAAGTGTATTACTCTTCTTGCACAAAAGATTTGTGAAATACCCATATTTATGCACTAACACAATATATGTATGACTGCTGGTCACTCTCTTAGACATATTTTTTGAGAAAATAACATCAATATATTTCCAAGATCAACATTAAAATGGTAAAATAGTTCTCATTATGTTTAAAAATTAAGTTATTCAGAATTTTTCTATAGGGCCATCACCAACTACTTTTTTACTCTTTTTCTTTTTTTGTAATTTGAGCATATTTTTATTATGAATAAAGTCATATTTTTTATCTGTGTATATCCTTGTTCAAGCTCCCTTCCCCTCCCACCCATTCTAGTCACTCTCTCTTCTCCACATCCCTTTATCACCTCCTCAGCAAGGGCAGGAGGTCCCAAGGTCTCTGTGTGGCTTAGTTCAGCATCCACTCCTGGCAGATCCACTTTCCTCATCCCAATATTAAGACTGAGTCAGGTGTATGTTCCTCTGGAGGGAGTGGGATCCAAATTGCTGATCCAAGGTGTTTCAGATCCCAAGCTGTTCAGTGTTTGTGGTTTGCAATTTGGATATGCTTTGCTTTTTGCTTTTTGTTTAGTGTCCAATAATGAGTGAGTAAATCCCCTGCTTATCTTTCTGGGTTTGTGATACCTTGCTCAGGAGGATATTCTCCAAATCCATCCATTTGCCTAGAAATTTTAGGATATAATTTTTTTTTGATAATGCAAATAAGATTGCTACACATATATTTACTTTGCATTCATATAATTTTTTCTCACTGTTGATATAGTACTCCATTGTGTAGATGTACCACAGTTAGTTAATTTATTCTTCAGTTGAGGGGCATCTAGGTTGTTTCCAGGTTCTTGCTATTGCTAATAATGCTGCAATAACTATTGTTGGTGCATATAAAAATGGTGCTAAAATAACTCTGGATTTAAACATTCTATATCTAAGGTAGGCCAGAAATCACTAATAATGATAGCAATATCAAAAGTTAAGATAAGATCAGAATAGAGTTGAAGAGCTTCTATAGTTAAAAAATTCTATCATATATTTCCTAGATTATACATAAAAAAGTCATATTAAGGAAAATGCATGATAAATACTAAAACAGATCATGTGCATACAATTGAGTCAGAGTAAGGGCCAGGATTTCCACTAATGTTTCAGTTGTATTAAGTTTATCATGTCTGAGTAATGTATAAAATTTTAAAGTAGTTAATGTAAATTGATTATGGGAGAATGTAGATTTCTTCAGTAGTTCAGTTCACTTATTGCTCTTTCAGAGCCAGCTAGGATCTACATGATGGCTACCAAGTATCTATACCTACAGTTTCAGGAGTCAAAAATGTCTTCTAGCATCCATAAATAAGTCATGTACATATGCACACAGAAAAGCAAGAACATATACATATGAAAAAATAATAAAATATTTAAAATATTTAGAACATTCAAAAATCATAAATAATCATGGATAGGGAAAATATCATTACTAAATAGATATGTAAAACATACTATTGACGCTGATCTGAAATTAGGGGACAACAAGAAAAACTGAAAGAATATTCAGGGCCAATCAGACAGATAAAGGTTTTCTCTACAATGTTAGCTAATTTTCCTTGTACCATTATTTTATTGCCACAGGACCATTGTGTAAGAACTGAGTTAGTATTAATTTAATTTCGAACAAAGTCAAACTTCTAAATAACAAAAATGCGAAGGAAAGAACTACCTAGTTTAGTTGTTGTTCAAATATTGTCTCCCATTATACATATTTGACTAGTATGTGTAGTCAAAATTTTCTGGCCCTTCCTAGCCCTGAAGTCAGGACCCATGTGAAACCCCTTATTCCCATGTATTCACACAAAGGTTTGTATTAGTTACCAGATAGTTAGCCTATTGCTCAAGTACATTACTATCTAACTCTTATACTTTGTCAACCTATATTTCTATTTATGTTTAGCCTCATGGCTTAGGAACCTTTTCTCAGAGCAGCATTCTCATCCTGCTTGCTCTGCATCTCACTGTCATCTGTTGCACTGCTCTTCTGCTTCCCAGAATTCTCTTAGTCTGGTTACCCTGCCTCTACCTCTTGTCTAGTTACTTGACCGATCAGTGTTTTATTTAATAAATATTTACAGTGACAAATATTTGCAATGTGCAAAGGCATAACCATATCAACTGTGAAATAAAACCTTTTTTTCCCCAAAGGACTGAGAAGACCACATCTGACTGCCAATCTTGACATTCATTATTCAGCTGAATCCTTGGGATTCTGCAGCTCTTCGGTTCACTTGTTCCTGACTGGTTTTAAGTCTCTGTACCAATTAGATTTGGGTCCTTCTGACTCACAATTGTTTTGACTTCTAACTAAAGAAAAAAATAAACAGTGGTTTGGAAATTAATGATTTTATTTTGGTTTCCTAATGCCCTTAGAAGGCCAAAGTTCACACTTTATATTGAGTAAACCTAATCAAATATATTCCGTAAGTTTGTTTGAATGTTCCTTTGTTTTCCTAAGACCAGCTCCTCTGAACTCTGCATGCTTTGAATGCTGGGAAAAGAGGCTAAAAACTAGATTAGAAAACAAAAATTGAGAACCTTGCATTTTCTAAATCATTGAAATATCACATGTGGTTTTTTTTTTTTTTTTTTGTCTTGTAATTAAGGTCAATCTTATAGGATTTTACTTAGTAAAGACACAATGTAGACTTCAATTAGACCTCTGAAACTACAGTGACCTTGAAAACAATCTAAGACACCAACCCTATTATGACTATGTTCCTATAGGTTAGCCATCTCTACCAATTACCTCACAGCCCTATGTTCCAGGACCATTATAGAAAAGAGAACAAAGAACTAAATAACCAGAGAATAGTAAAGACAGTTGTGAAATACTGCCTTATGGACATGACAGAACATTAATTCACAACAGCAAACTTATAGACATACACTACATATTTGCTAAAAATGAAGTGAGTAAAAATAAGACCCTAAAATTTAGACTATTCTTTGTCTTATTTTAAAACATATGTATTGTTAAATCTGGAGAGATAATAGTGGTTAAGAGCATTTGCTGCTCTTGTAGACTATCTGGTTCTGATTTCTAGCACCCTCATCAAGCACCACAGAACAAACTGTAACTCCAGTTCCATGGGCTCTGACATTCTCTTCTACCTTCTGTAGGTAGATAAAAGAACATGGTGCAATACATTCAGGCATAGACACATATACATGGAGTAAGAAAATATAAACCAAAAAAGAACTAAAACATATATTCAGTACTTAGTGTATTACAAAGAATACCACAATCATTATAAATACTCTCTACTCATTTTACACTACTGATATGTGACATATTCTCCTGCAAGTTCAAGTGTTTCCATGTCGTGCGCAACCTTGCCAGCAAGGAAAGTGCAACACCCAGGATCTTCTTTCAGCAGTTTATTCAGGACCTTTACAATTGTTCTTTCTTTGTTCTTCTGCCTGGGAAAACCCCACTCAATGATTAAATACTCTCAGTCATCCAATCACAATAAGCCACTTGGGCATAGCTCATAGGTCCACATACACAACAGCAAACCATGCCCCAGGCTCAAGCCAAATAAGGAGTTGTTTATCAAAAGAGAGCACTCACCCATGGGGACTGGCGGGGAGAGGGGAGGCCGGAAATCAGCACCATCTTTAGGGTGCAGCATCAGGCAGCTCTCTACAGCTCCCCCTTATTTAATAATTAAAAATTAAAAAATCAAACAAAAGCAGCGGGCAAGAGCAGAGGCCTAATCCCTGTTGTGCAAGAGGACTTGTGCTATCCCTAATCCAGGTGTCATCCACTCAGACAGGGACAGACCTGTCCAGCACGCATTTTTATGAGGACAGGATAGTGGGTGCCAACCAGTATGCAATTAGGCATGCTCTTCATGAAGCCTTACCTAGGCAAAGCCATGTACAGTGCTTAGCCTTGCAACCCATGCCAAACATTACTCTTTCAAGGCAGCAAGCCAAACATGTGGGGGTTGTCCCATCTCAATGGTGGTGAAGGCTTGAACAATCATGGTCATGCTCCTATGCTGTGTGAACCTCATTTTGCAGATGCACTACAGGCAAATCAGAAATATCAGCACCATCAAGCCAGCCAGAGCACCCATTCCCATGCATTCCTTCAGATGATTGAGGGTGGTGGGCATCTATCTCGTCAGTCCTTCAGCAACTCCAAGGTCCACTTGAGTCGAATTCACAGCAACTATTGCAACTCTCAACTTCTCAATGGTTGCTTGGAATTCACCTGACCAATTTCCTATAAAATAACTTGACAAAACTTTAGGCAAATTTGCAGCATAGGAAAAATTTTCATACTGAATAGAAGTCACTCATAGGGCCTGATACTTCCATTCACATCCCAACTGAGCTATCTGCCAGAGGACATCAACCTCCTCTTGCACCAGGTCAATCCTTTGGTGGTCCAACATCAGCCTGCCTTTAAGCTGGGCAGAAATGCCTCTTTGAATGTCTAAGGCATGGGCTACATTGGCAGACAAATTATTAAGTGTTTGAGCTGTCTGGATGGAAAGGCAGTATCATTATCAAAGGAATCTCTTACTGGCCAGACACCAGAAAAACAGAAGGCATTCAAGGCTGTGCTGCCACTCACTTGTCTCTGAGGATGGTCAAACCATCCCACAGTCTGATTATATAGCAAAATGCATGGGGAAAGCTGTAAGCGGTGGGTAAAAATTTGAAAACACAGGGAACCTTTCAAAGTAAAATTCCTATTTTCTCCCAAGCTAGCTATTTCAGAATCATAAGGAACATAAGGTAATTATAACTCCCTATTGGTGGTAAACAACTGTGGAAAAAGACAAGCATCATGCCATATGGGCAGAGGTTTCGGGAACACCGACAGTATCCCCCACCTCAGCTCCGTCTTCCTCTGTTGACATCACAGGAGCATCATCAGGGCTATCACCAGCATCCTCTGGGGCCTTGCCAGCATCATATTTGTCATTTCGGACCTTCCTGGTTAGCCGTTCTGGTACCCACACTGTATCTTGCCAGTCCTGAGGAAAGACACAAACAGAACCTCTCACCCATGTAAGCACTGGATCAGCGCTATGCCATTGGCCCGTAAAAATATCCTTCCATTTCACCATGCCTCTGTGGCTAGGGGTGAGAATCAGATGTATATCTGCTGTAGAGTGGCCATCAACATCCAAATTTTAAAAATTAAGGATAAACAAAGCTATAGTCTTTCTTTGGGGGTGCAGCCATGGCCCATTTCCCCCTTTTTGTTTTTGTAAGCATTCCTTCAGTGTGTGATGAGCACATTCCACTATGCCTTGTCCTTGTGGATTGTAAGGCAATCCATGAGTTACTTGTACATCCATTTGTCTGCAGAATGCAGTAAATTATGTTCCAGTATAAGCAGGGCCATTGTCAGTTTTTACCTGCAGGAGCTTTCCCCAAGCTGTCCAGGCCTCTAGGCAGTGCTCAATGACATTGCGTCCCTTCTCTCCTGACATGGCAGTAGCATGAAAGATACCAGAGCACATATCTACAGAAACATGTACATACTTCAAAGAGCCAAATTCAGAAATGTAAGTAACATCCATTTGCCATATTTTTAATGGCAAGATCCCTCTGGGATTAACACCTAGGGAAGGTGAGTGGTGACATGAAGTGGGAAATCAGAAGCTACACATGTGAACGGGTTGCAGCAGAGCACCAGAGCCGAGAGGTGCGTGGTCAATGAGAACAAGCTTTGGACAACACTTGGAGAGAGACAGGAAGCAGGCGTTCTCTTGCACAGGGCTGGGAGCTCTCACAATTGGGTGGGGTTTATGGGAAGTGAGTGGTGCTGGGCCAGTGGGGAGGGAGTTCTGTGGTGCGGCCTGTGGTTATCCCTTCACTTCCTCTTAAAACCTTCTCTGTTTTGTAAGTGATTCTCACAAAATAAACCTCATTTAAAACATATCTCACAGTGGGTTCATACTGCGATAATTGGCGCCTGAACCTGGGGCTAATTCCACAAACCCACAGGGTTCCTCACCCATGGACAGAGCCGGTCTGAATAGTTTTGGTTCCCATCTGCACACGAGTCTCCTGTATGCAGCCATGAATAAATCTGCATGTGGCGGGCCTCCTGAGAGATGGATTGACCCGGTTCTGGTGGCACACACCTGGTAGGATTTGTTGAAACATTTAACAGAGACCCTCCCAGCCAAATCAACACCTCGTTTCACGCACCATTGCTGCCATTGCTGATCGCAACTGTGACACTTGCTGACCGTAAGTCCTCATTACATCTGAGTTAGGCAATTTTTTTTTTCTTCTAAAATGTCCGACCAGATAAATGTTCAGAATTTTACTCACTTTTTCACAATGGTGATAGAGGATTATTTCCAGGATTATGCATTTGGAGGTTATCTCCACCCAGGAGTCCTTTTGCTTTTTTGTGTGATAATATACTTTATACCTACCTATTTTAAGAAATCTCAACATAGAGAGTATGAGGCTAAGATGTCTGGCATGGATGAACATATTAACACACTCCAGAAAATCATTCTTTCCATAGAAGAGAGGTCTACTTTGATCACAGAGGAATTTAGAGCTCATATTGATGAAAATTTTAGAAAATTGGATGAAAAATTTAAAAAATGGATGAAAATTTTAGGATAATGGATGGAAACTCTAGGAAATTTGAACAGAGGATAGTAGAATGGGTAGATGTGGAGACTGGGAGGATTTTCCACTCTATGAAATTGTTGGAGAGATCATTTATAAAAGACTTTAAAACACTGGAAAAGACCATTACCACTAGGTTGCAAGATCATGAGGCTCACTTGGAGATTTTAGAAAAGGATTTTGAGGTGACACCTGCTCAAGATAACCCAGAGCCCCCTCTTAAATGGTGCTACTGCAGGGAAGGTTCTTTACCTAGAGTGGTTACAATAAGGGGACTACCCCCACCCCTCCAACTCTATTCCCAGTCATGGCAGAAGCCAAAAAACCACAACCACATGGAAGGGCTTCTGACAATGTGGGATACAATAATGAATCTATACTCATGAAGTATTTAAAATCAATAAAGTAAGCCATAGTGACCTATGGTGTACAATCATCTTTTGTGAAGCAATCCTTGAGCTCATGGTCAGCACGGAATCGAGTAATTCCTGATGACTGGAAGAATTTGGTGACCACAGTGTTGACTGATGGCCAAAGCTTGCAGTGGAGGAATTGATTTAGGGAAGAAGCTAAGGCCTTGGAATTTCGAGATCAAGCTGGGAATGTTGCCATCTCCAAGAACCAAATCCTTGGGGAAGGCAAGTTTGCTGATTTATCAGTTCAGGCTACTTATGATGACCATGCTCTGTTGCTGTGCCAGACTACTGCCTTTAATGCTTGGGAAAAGGTTTTGGACCCAGGACAGAGAATTGAGTCATATACTCAGATTAAACAAGGTCCGACGGAGTCTTATACAGACTTTTAACAGAGGTTGACTCAGGCTGTAAGTAGAGCAGTGTCAGATTCAGAAGTTTGGAAACAATTGATACTCTCTTTGGCCTTCGATAATGCTAATATGACATGTAAGAAATTGATCATGCCATTAAAGATCAGGGGTGCACCCATAGATGAATGGATTCAATTTGCACTTAATGCTGAATATCTACATCCTGATGAAGGGAATTGGGTAGGTTAAGCCATTGCTAATGCAAAGATGAGAAATAAAGGCATTATTTGCTTCAATTGTGGTAATCCAGGCCATATAAAGAGAAATTGTAGACAAAGCATACATGGAAACTTTTCCAATCACAGGAGTGACTTAAACAGAAAGCCACTACCTCCTGGACTATGTAAGAGATGTTACAAAGGCAGACATTGGATGAATGAATGTAGATCTATAAGAGACAAAGATGGCAAGCTTTTACCATTGGGAAACATAACTTAGGGCTTCCCCCAGGAAGCCCCCAAGAATCAGATCTCCAAGCCAAAAAGGGTTCAGTCATATCCAGTCACCGTGGAAGAGCAGTGTCCTCAGGATAAGTAACAAATCCCAAGCCTGAAACAGTAGATCATGTAACCATAAACAGTAGATTGCCCTTACAAGAAAAGTTGATGGTATCCAGCAAACCAATAAAACACATATTTTGCAGACCTCCATAAATGAACAAAGACCAAAGTTGACAATAAGAATAGACAATAATTTTGTGCAGGGCTTAGTCGACACAGGGGCTGATGTTTCGATCATAACTCAGCAGGCCTGGCACCCCAGGTGGCCTCTGAAGGAGGTGGATGTTCAATTTTTAGGTATTGGGACATTGTCTCAGGTAAAACAGAGTGTGAGATGGCTAGATTGCATAGAACCAGAAGGACAGAGAGGGAGATTGTAGCCATACATGGCCAACATAGCAGTGAACTTATGGGGTCATGATCTCCTACAACAATGGAACACTCAAATTAAGATTCCTCCAGGCCTAAATACTAGCCAGAGAACTAATCATAGCCTTGAAAATAATACCTCAAGAGGCTACGTAAAACAGCCATCGGTCATTCAGGTTGTACAAAGATGCAGTCTAAAAGCAGCAAGCACCCCTAAGACACCAACAGCCCTGCCTTTGGAATGGTTGATTGACAAACCTACTTGAGTCGAACAATGGCCTTTGACAGAGGAGAAATTGCTAGCCATAGAACAATTGGAGCAGGAACAGTTACAAGCTCAACATATTGAAGAATCAACCAGCTCATGGAATTCCCCTGTATTTGTGGTCAAGGAGAAGTCTGGGAAATAGAGAATGGTGATAGATTTAAGAGCAATTAATTAGGTGATTCAGCCCATGGGCACCCTACAATCTGGTATACCTTTACCTTCTTTGCTACCTAAAGGATGGCCTATAATAGTTATTGATCTGAAGGACTGTTTTTTTACAATACCTCTACAGGAACAAGACGGGGAGAAGTTAGCTTTCACTATACCTGATTTTAATAATTCATACCCGGTAAAAAGGTACCAATGGAGAGTCCATCCCCAAGGGATGTTGCCACCCTATGCCAATATTTTGTCTGACAGCCATTGGAAGTGATACGCAAACAATTCCCACAATCTGTCATTTACCATTATATGGATGATATATTGCTAGCGGACCCAGATGTAAACACCTTAGAGAGACAGTTTGAGGAATTGAAGAAGGTGTTGCCTGATTGGGGACTTCACATTGGCCCTGAGAAGATACAAAGAGGGGATTCTATCATTTATTTGGGATATAAAATAGGCTTGCAAACAATTAGACCCCAGAAGGTATAACTTAAGAGGGACAGATTAAAGACACTTAATGATTTCCTGAAGCTATTGGGGGATATAGCCCACATGCGTCTGGTTATTGGTATTAAAAACTATGAACTGGTTCATTTGTTCAAAACTTTAGATGGAAATAAGGATCTGAATAGTCCCAGCGAATTCTCTACTGAAGCTGAGAAAGAATTAGCATTGGTGGAAAAGAGATTACAAGAAGCACATGTTAACTGTATAGACCCAGACCTCGACTGCATCCTGGTTATTTTGCCTTCTGAATGTTCCCCTACAGGAGTCATAATGCAAAGGGAAAATATTATATTAGAATGGATATTTCTGCCACATAGACCAAGTAAAACACTGAAAACATACATTGAAAAGATTTCAGATTTGATTTTCAAAGGAAAATTCAGGCTTCAACAATTGACTGGAAAGGATCCGGCAGAAATTGTTGTACCTTTGACCAATGAGGAAATTGATCAATTATGGGCAGACAATGAACCTTGGCAAAAGGCCTGGAGTGGGTTTCTGGGGGAGATTAATAATAAATATCCCCGAAGCAAAAGGATTCAATTTATAAAGAAGACTAATTGGATTTTCCCCCATGTGGTACAGGATAAACCTATTTCTGGAGCTCCTACATTTTTTACTGATGCAAATAAAACAGGAAAGGCTGGTTATAAATCAGAAAACTTCAGTAAGGTGACACAGAGTCCTTATGATTCTGTTCAGAAGGCAGAACTGTATGCCATTATTATGGTGTTATTGGATTTTCCTGGACCTCTTAACCTGATAACTGACTCTCATTATGCAGAAGGAGTTGTATTTCATATTGAAACTGCTGATTTCATTCCTGATGATACAGAATTAACCTTCTTGTTTGTACAGCTACAGGATATCATCAGAAATAGAACACATCCTATGTATATAACACATATCAGGGCTCATTCAGGCCTTCCTGACCCTTTAGCACAGGGTAATGATGAGATTGATCGGTTATTGATAGAGAATGTGGTAGAAGCCTCAGAATTTCACAAGAATCATCATGTCAATAGCAAGGGATTAAGGAAGAGTTTTCCCATCACTTGGCATCTAGCCAAGGAAGTTTTGCAGAAGTGTGACAAGTGTTCTCCTTACAATCAACCATCTTTGCCCTCTGGGAGTAATCCTAAGGGTACTAGGAGCAATGAGATTTGGCAGATGGATGTGTTTCACTTCCCGAAATTTGGTAAGATGAAATATGTTCATCACACCATTGACACCTACTCAGGAATGCAGTGGGCTACCGCCTTGAGTTCTGAAAATGCTAATGCAGTACTCACTCATCTTCTGGAAGCCATGGCTATATTGGGAATTCCTGATCAAATTAAGACTGACAATGCTCCAGCATATGTTTCCCAGAAAATAAAGCAGATTTTTGGATATTATGAGATAAAACATGTTACTGGGATACCACATAACCCCACTGGACAAGCAGTAGTTGAAATATTCCATCACACCTTGAAAGAGATGCTTCATAAACAGAAAAGTGGTATGAAAAAAACTAGGGAGAGATTACATAGTACCTTTTTGACATTAAATGTTCTTAATGCTGATGAGAAAGGAACTTCAGCTGCAGAGAAACACTGGGTAATAGAAAGGACTTCTGAGTTGAATCAACCTGTTTATTTTATGGATGTACTAACTTCAGAATGGAAGCCAGGGCATGTGCTGCTTTGGGGTAGGGGTTTTGCTTTTGTTTCCACAGGAAAAGAAAAAATATGGGTACCAATGAGATTGATAAAGAACCTGATCGAAAAGGAGAACCCTCCTGAGGAGGAGTAATGGCTTATCTGCAGATAAGACAATTGGATATATGGTAAGGAAATTCACTTAACTAAGGTGGGGCAGGGTCTTCATTTTGTTTTTACAGAAGAATGGATACAAACTTCTTCACAAAGCTAAAAGGATGCTGAATGCTCAGACTTTTGAAACGTTAAAAGGACTGCAGGGGATTACAAGGACACCTAACACTGACAGGCACTAAGGGTAATTTCTCTATTCTCTATTCTCACAACTGTACATCTATATCTAATGATTATGTGTATATATATGTATATATATATATATGGTCCTGGTTTGGTAATAAAAAAGGCTGGCTTTGGAGGTGGAGCAAGTGGCTTTCTCCCTCTCTAAACCCAAGCATATTGGTAAATAAAACTTTAACAACTCTGTCTCACATCAGAAAAGCCACCTGAAGTGGGACAGAAAATAGATGAAATATATAGGGACCAATCTTATCTCACTTTTATTTTAAATTTTAAGTCTTACTTCTTTCTACATTTCCTACTCTCTTAATCTAAAAATCTTGCCTTCACACAATTCTTTCTGATGGTTCAATACCTTCAGTTAATAGTATTCATTGGATTCCCCACTATAAAAAACAATTTCTCCTACCAGCATTCTCCAAGGCATCTAGAAGGAAGAGGGGGCCCCCACCAGAAAAAAAAAGCACTAAACGAAAGACCTTTGAGACAGAGAAAGAAGGAACCTGCTGCATGTCACTCAGTGATCACTTTTGAGGTATAGACCAATCAGGACAGTTGTAAGATAGTTTCATATCATACCTTTAACAAGAATTTCAGATGGACTCACTCAGTATGATGAGAATGGTTATAGATATTTGTGGAATGGTTTTATATATATATATATGTTAACAGTTACTTCATTAGGACTTAACCATTGTTTAGTTTACAGGACCCCACATAGATACCGTTGCCCACAGGCCAGCATGAAGCAACTTAATGAAAGAACTACGTCCCTTTCCCGATAAGTTGGTCATCCAAGGGAGGGTTATGGTCAATTATCATTTTGGGACGATGGTTATAAGTTATTCTTGGGTTGAGGATAGAATGATATTAAAAAAAGGAGAGAGAGAGAGAGAAAGAAAAGGGAATAGATAGGAGATCATTATACATGCAAACAACTACTAACCAAAGGATGAATGAAAAATGAATTGACATGGTACAAATGTTTGTATATTGATACAAATGGGAAATCAATCTATATGTTTGATTTAGATAATATGTATATTGATACAAAGTTGAACATGGTACGAATGTTTGTCTACTGACACAAATGGGAAATTAATATATACGTCTGATTGGGATAATATATATTGATGCAAAGTTGAATGTATAATTGCCTTATTTTGCACATGTCTATCTCTGTCTAAAACATTTTGCACATTGATGTGTATTGAGTGCCTTGTCATTTCCATAATGCAATTTATACCTCTAATTATTTATGATAGTTATAACATTTGTTATAATATATACACGAGTTGTTTTATATAAATCTGTTTAGATATATTTTTATATATAATGATATATAGTTAGGATATTGTTGTCATTTGGTACAAAATGTGTATTTTGGCCAATTTTTCTAAGATTGATGTACTTGAAATTATTTGTAGGAGCTGTACACTCATTTTGGAATGCCTATTTTTACAATGTTAGCCTCACTTTTTTTGGGTGATTGGGATTGCAGATTATGGTTACTCAGATTTGTCACCTAACAATCAGGATACTCAGGCTTTTCAGAAACATGTCAGAATATACCAAATAGATAGGCGTCTTCAACCACTTCATAGACGAAGAAAATATGGCATTCAAGATTTTGTTATCTCGAATTTGGCCTTAAGAGACATGACAACTCCTGGCATCACCATTCCTTTCTCAAGGTGGTGTTGAGCATCACAGACATCTTGCAAAGAGATTGTCTTGTTTGGCAAATAATGGCCTGAGGAGCAAACGACTGCACTTGCTCCAACTGCTGTCAGCGTGCTCACTGTCCAAAATGGACGAGCAGGATGAGGAATAGAGACTGCCTAAGCCTGCCTAGACAGGATAAAACAGTCCTACCAAAAAATACCCTTCTTCTATGGAGAATTGTCAGATATCATAGGCCAGTAGCCACAAGGATGGATGCTCCTGTTGTACAGAGAAGTGGTGGATGACTGTCTAGGTAGTTAACTGTTGTTGTCTTCTCCTAAATTCTGGAAGTTACTTCATATTTCCAGCTTCAGGTATATATTTTCCTTCTCAGGTCTTGATGGTGTTGAAGATTAGATAGTTGAGGTTGTTATTACTTCACATTTCAGCAAAGACATTCAGGTGTTAGAACTTTATTGTTTAAGATAAACAGCCTTAAAGCAATCCCTGTGCATTTTCTTGTATCACCATTTTAGATATTAACTTGCACTTTGTAGTTGTTGTTTGTTAGCGGTAGTTTGACCTCACTTATGTTAGAACCTTTCTCTTCCCCAGACACTGCCTTATGATGATCCCTATAGTATGTAGTTTTATACCTAGTTTAGAACCTTCCTATTTAGACAAAAGAGAGATGTAGTGGGAAATCAGAAGCATGTTGAGGCAGAGTACCGGAGCCAAGAGGGGCGTGGTCAATGAGAACAAGCTTCGGACAACACCTGGAGAGAGACAGGAAGCAGGCGTTCTCTCGCACAGGGTCAGGAGCTCTCGCAATTGGGCGGGGTTTCCGGGAAGTGCATGGTGCCAGTCCCGTGGCACGGGAGTTCTGTGGTGCGGCCTGTGGTTATCCCTTCACTTCCTCTTAAAACCTTCTCTGTTTTGTAAGTGATTCTCACAAAATAAACCTCATTTAAAACATATCTCACAGTGGGTTCATACCACGATAGTGACACACCATACATTGAGCACAATCCAAAACTATTTGACGTGCCTCAGCTCTGGATATCTGAAACTTTTGTTGTAAGGTCTTAGCATTCATATGATATAGCTGGTGAAATTCTTGAGCTTTGACTACAGGAGAGGTAAAGAATACCCAGTCCTCTCTAGTGCACATATCCACCTTGGCATTGCCTTCGCCGAGTAGATCAGGAAGGCCAGTATGTGTACGGATGGGCTGAGGAAAAAAATCTCTCCTTTCATTGCAAAATCAAGTCTTGTAAGTGGTTAAATAGGACAGCAACCATACTGGATGATTTGATTGGTCCTGCTACTTCAAGCACCTTTAAAACATTAACCACATAGGCTGAGTCAGATATCAAGTTAAAGGCAAAATGGCATTCTTTAAACACCTCACATACTGTTTGAAGTTCCACTACCTGAGGAGTACCAGGAGTAAATTGATATTGAACTGGTTGTTTGCCTTGCACCATATAGGCACCTACTCCTGTTTTTGAGCCATCAGTGAATACATTGACAGCTCCCTCCACTGGCTCTGCAGCGGTGACCTGAGAAAAATTATGGGGTGCTCCTTAAAAACTGTCATAAGAGGATATTGTGGGTAATGAGTATCTATTTTTCCAGCAAAGGTACAGCGAAGAATTGCCCAATCATCAACAACAGCACACAGGGTGTTAACTTGTGCTGCTGTGTATGGCACAATTATTATGGCTGGTGCATGCCCAAAATACTGAATGGATTGTTGGATACCATTCTGAGCTAAATCAGCTACTGCTGTAGGGTAATGTTCTATACTTTTACTAGGCGATACCTTTGAGTGTATCCACAACAGTGGGCCTGATTGCCATAGTACCCGTGTGGGTTGTCTGAATGTGGGTAAAAGGCATAGGACAAAATCTTTTCCTTCCTCTATCCTATTTAGGCAGGCATCCTACAACCTCTGTTCAACTACCTGCAGTGCCTTTCTGGCTTCCACTGTCAGCTGTACTGGTTCGCTTGACTCTGTCTGACATCTCTAATGCCAGCTCTTCCTTTGGCTGGTTGTCTCTGGATGGTGATTCTGCAACAAACTTTAATGAGGGTTCCCAAGTTCCTGAGCGGCCCCCTAAACCATTCCTTCGGAGAATCAACTCTGAATGAAAAGCAAGTAGCTATCAGCAAGGTGAAGGTGCCATTTCTAACCCTGCTGCCATTGCCCCCTCAGCACAGCTCTCAAGTGAGATTGAGCACCTCATGAGTCAGGGCTACTCCTACCAGGACATTCAGAAAGCTTTGGTCATTGCCCACAACAACATTGAGATAGCCAAAAACATCCTCTGGGAATATGTTTCTATTTCTTCTCCTGCCCACGTAGCTACCTAGCACATCTCTCCCTGCCATGGTTTCAGAGGACCCATGAGCCAGGCTCTCACTCAAGGAGCACCTAGGAAAGCAATAGCTTCTTTTGGGACATCACCTTGCATTCCAGCCTTTCTGTGGCTACAGACACCCATGGTTCCAGGATTTCAAAGCAGTGGAAGAAAATGGAGCAGCTAGAGTGTCTTACTGTGTTGGTCCTAGAGTGTTTTTAGTCTTTCAGTCCCCATTAGGACACAGTGGATTTTATTAAATGAAAACCTGCCCCTTCTCCTGCAACAGTACAGAAAGCAGAAGTGCTGTGCTATTGCCCTAGTTAAGGACTAAAGACTTTTCTGTTAAGGGTGTCTATCTGTCTGTCTGTGTGTCCTATGATTATAAAATTATCCTGCTGTGTGTAAATCCAGGCAGGGAGTTAGCACAAGAGCTTCAGGAAGGAATCTCTGAAGACTCCCATCTACTGTGGTACTGCACTGAGCCCTTCTGGATATTAGAGCCTCAACACTCCCCTTTGGCTTACATTATCATGTGCTCAGCTATGTTATATAGTGTTAGAATACTCCCTGTCCTTTCCCCTGGAGACTCTTTACCTTCTTCTCATTGGTGTTCTATAGGCTTGCTGTGACCTGAAGCCAAGCAGTTTACAGGCTGTTCTTTCTGACATCTGATGGTGTTGGTTTGTTTGGTACAATAGGTAGAAGGAAAGACTGTTCTGTGGTTACAGTTATGAATTATGCTAGCAGCTAACACTGGTCATTCCAAAGTGATGTTTCTATAGGAACAGTGAATTTGTTAAAATAAGATGTTTGAATTCTCCTAATTACCTAATGACTGGCTTGAGATGGAGGCCTTTATATACATTCCATTTCATCCCCAGCAAATAGTCTGTGGGAGACTCTTGCCTTGGTGTCAGGTATGTGTTTCTGATGTAAGTCTTAAGTCTTTCTACCTAACAGGAACAAAAGAACATTTGTTTCCAGGGTGGCTTTTCAGCCAAATACCATGAAGCTTTTTAGGAAGCTTCAATCATATACTATTTAGATTTACAAAATCAACCAGTAAGAACTTATTTATTCAGTCTTTCTTGCTAGTGATTAATTTCAGATTAGGGATTTCTCCCTTGAATAGGAAGGTTAACCTTTCAGAAATGATTTCTTTCCTTCCTGTCTAAGGAGTAGGGATAGCCCTAAGTACCTTCCAGAATTTGCTGATGACTAGCACCTTTCCTACATTGGTGCCACACAGTGACTTGACTGCTCATGTGCCTAGGGCTTTGGCAATGTTTCCTCTTTCTCCTTCCTTCTTTTTTCTTCCTTCCCATCCTTGTTCTTTTCATCTGTTTTATGAGTGACAGCAGTTCTTCCTTCGAGTCTGTAGACTCAGGAGTTTCTATATCAGCAATATTGGGGCACAACTCTCCCCCTTCACTCTGTCCTTCTTCACTGCCTGCCCCCTCTGATCTCTCCTCCCAACACCTCCAAGGCAGCCTTTTATCAGCTTCAGGTGGCCTTGGCAAATAGAACCACACCTGCCTAGAACCAATCCACAGGTTTTCATCTTCTGTGAAGAAAAAAGCAGAAACTCTTTTCCCAAGTAGCGTATTCTTATAAACAGATTTCAAAGTTAGGATAGCTTTAAAGTATATGCATTTGTTTAACTTAGCAGCTTTAGCAATCAGTTGTCTCCCTGCAATTAGCTCATTAAAAGTTAAAAAATTACAAGAACATACAACAAACATAATCCAGACTCTTTGTTTATCTGCTATCTTTACGTGGCCTTTATCTTTATTTCCTTCCCTGTTTAGAGGTTTTGAGAGTCTAATTCTGTTTTATTGAGAATCTTAAATCATTTTTCAACTCAAAGAGCTTTTAAAATGTTGTTATCGCTTTAATTGCTTACTCCACCCTCTTTTTGCTGTTCTTCAGTATGGTGGAGGAACCCAGGAATCTCTCCCACTGCTAGCAAGCAGAGGAGACTCAGAAAAACCTTAATGAAGCAGCTCCTTCAGAGCCAAAAAAATTGGATGTGAGGTTGAAGACCCTATCCTTGTATAACCTTTAATTCCTACCTTAAAAATCTTCTTGGAACCCCTACCAAACAGCCCCTGCTTTGCTAATGCTTTTACTTTCACTTTAAGCCTAAGTTTCCAACTGCTGTTACTTTCACTTTGAGCTCAAGGTTGCCACGTCCATGGCTATAAGAGGTTACACTCACTCGTCAGTGAGCTCCCCCTTCTCTGCCTTTATCTACAGGGTCAGGGTTAGGGTTTTGGTTAGACTGCAAGAGGTTTCACCCACTCATTGGTGAGTTCCCTCTTCTCCACCTTATCTAGAGGTTGGAGCTACTGGCTTTGATCGTGGATCCCACCTTACCTTGGACTTACTGGTCGACCCCCCGACTGCAGAAAGTTCTGATGCCTGAAGCTCACAAGAGTTGCTCCCCATGTGGGCCACCACTTGTTGTGCCCAACCTTGCCAGCAAGGAAAGTGCAACACCCAGGATCTTCTTTCAGCAGTTTATTCGGGACCTTTACAATTGTTCTGTCTTTGAACTTCTGCCCGGGAAAACCCCCGCTCAATGACTAAATACTCTCAGGGCATCCAATTCCAATAAGCCACATGGGCACAGCTCATAGGTCCACATACGCAACAGCAAACCACGCCCCAGGCTCAAGCCAAATAAGCAGTCTACATTTCCGCTCTGAAACACTCTAGCCTGAAACACCACCAGTTTGAGTTGCACAGGAAAGTCTTAATATCCATGCTTAAACTACTATCATAGCTCATTAAACTTACTATACCGCTTAGAATTCATTCCATATTCTTTAACCTCTATTTGTCTTCTGTGAGGGTATATTATTGTTGTCTTTACTTATAAATTGTAGTGGTTCTCATGTTTAAATTCTGAATCAGGAACATTTCAAAAATGGCTACGAAAAATGTCAATTCACATTGAATTATTCTGGACTAGGGTGGCCTGGGGATCATAAATATTTTATAGCTTTACAGAACATTATTACATGTGGTGGATAAATCTGAGGATCTGTCATACACAAGGATTTTGGGGTATGTGAACAGTATGATTGTATACTGCAAACTGTGGTCAGTGTAGTTTTTGAGACATAGTTGTCTCCTAAAGAGAGACAATGGCTATAGTTCTGAGTAAGTACAAGAACAAAATGAGGAATTGAAGTTATTCAAGACAGAATCAGGAGAAATATCCAGAAGATGTGAGATGCCCAAAGATGGGGATACTGAATATTGAGCTCAGGTACCCTGCAAGAGCCACATCACATCATATATAGAAGATTTTTCTCTAGCTTCAACAAAAAGGGCTTGTCAAATGATTAAGGATGCAGAATGTCACTCTGAGTGAGGTAACACAGACTCAGAAAGATAGACAAGGTATATAATCAATTGTAAGTGAATTTTTTAGATGTGAAGCAAAGAATAACCAGGCTACAATTCACAACCCCTGAGCAGCTAGTATTGGGAGGAATGTAAGAGAATTCTATGGATCCCCCTGGAAAGAGGAAACAGTGAAGATCTCCTGAGTAAATTGGGATCATACTGGGGAGAAAGCAAGGGGAGGTGGAAAAGACCATGAGAATGAGATAGTTGAGTGGGGGAAGCAACAGAAGAAGAGAACAACAACAACAACAACAAAAAAAAAAAAAACAGGTATTTTGATAGAGGGAGCCATTGCAGGGTTAGAAAGAAACCTGATGCTAAGGAAACCTCCAGGAACCCACAAGATTACCCTGGCTAGGACTTCAAACAATAGCAGAGAAGATGCCGAAAAAGGACTTCCCCTATAATCATATGAATGACCACCCTAATTGCCATTAGAGAACCTTCATCCAGCAATTGTTAGAGGCAGAAGCAGTGAACTATAGCTAAGCACTAGGTCAAGCTCTTGGTCCAGCTGAAAAGAGGGAGGGAAAATTATCTGAGCAGAAGGATTCTGGATCTTAAGGAGGAGACCCACTGAGATAGCAAACTGAAGTATTGGGAGCTCACTGACTCTGAAATAACATCTGAGGAACCTTCATGGAAAGGAACTAAACCCTCCAAATGTAGATGACAGTCAAATGACGTGAGCAGTTTGTGAAGACTCTAGCAATAGAACCAGAATTTATTCCTGGTGCGTAAACAGACATTTTGAATCCCATTTATTATAGAGGAAAACCTTGCTCCGCCTTGATACTGGGGGAGGGAATCTGTTATAACTTAACTGGATATGCCAGACTGAACTAACTCAACTGTCCTTGCCCACTATGGGGAATGGTCTTGGCCGAGGAAGGGCGATGCTGAGGGAGAACTGGGAGGAAAGGAGGGGGGAAGCAGTGGTGGGCATAATAAAAAAAAACCTTTTTTTAAAAAAAAAAAAAAACTCCACTCTTCACTCCTCATGGAATAATTTTCAAAATTTATAAATAACAAATTCATATGCCAATTTATATGATGTCATTCTGGTTTTTAACATTCCCCTCTTGAAATGTACACTGTCAATGACTGCCTCTTTAAAAAAAAAAAAAGACAAAGACATGTAAATAATTAATCCAGTCATGGTATTTTTTTTCATTTTCATTTTGCAAAAGCAACTTGGAGAAGCTCTTATACATCTTGACATTTATTAAACACATACTTGGTATCTACAGATGACTTTTTAAAACTCAACCTCTCAATACTCATGAGGGCAGAGCCAAAATCAACAGTGCACACAGTGATGAATGTTTTCCAAATATGATTCAGAATGTATACCACATTCGGCCCATAATTACTATTCTTGTTATTAACATTGAAAAAACTCTTTTCTATTCCAAGTATGTTTATTTTCCACAGTGAATCTTTGTATTTCTATGTAGTGCATAGGCTAAACAATGAATAAGTTTGTTCTTCACAGTGTACTAGCAATATTTGGAAGTATAGACACTGCTAGAAAAGACCACATCTCAAAAGCAATGCTATACATCTTTTCAAGCTAGAGACTCTTTTACCCTATACATAGCTCATGAGTAACTGTGACCATAATTACAAACACCTGAGCATTGCCAGAGAAACTCAAAAACCTTCAAATCTGTGGGCATTCAGAATTTCAAGTATTTTTTTATAATAAAAGAGTTGTAAAGTTGATTGATGTTAGCTCTATAATCATTAGAGTTTTAACAATGCAGAAAAGGGCAGCACAAAAGCCTTGATGTCAGACACTTTGTTAGTTATTATAATAAAGTACTTCATATGTCATAGAACTAAAATTTAATAGGAACACATCCCTTAAACTATTCAGTGTAGATTTTAATGATGTCAAATATTAACAAAGATATACATACACACACACATATATGGCTTCAAATTTTATGTATTGACCTCAATTTCTCAACTAACAAGACTTGTCTTTTCAAGGTATATTTATTTTTATTCATGAAACACCATCCATTTTCTTAAAATTTTTATTTAATTTTAAAATAATGTCATAACTATGGTGTCCAATGTCTTTGTTTTAAAAGTAGGCTTTTTATTGCTATTAAATAAAAGAAAGATTAAAAAATATAAAAAGTAGATAAAGAAGAAAGGAAATAAACAGCTTTATAGGAACTTATTGCAGACATGTTGTTCACTTATCTTTGGGTTCTGAGTCTAAATTCTGTGATAATTTCTTAAAGAAATATAACAAAATGTTTTGAATCAAGAATTTTCAATTACCAGACAGAGGACATTTTAAACAATCTTTCAGGTCAGCTGTAGCAGTATGAGCTGTTTTAAGAACCATCTCTTTCTTTTCCTAATAAGCATTGGCAACCAATTATTTTTTTCTAAAATTTTAGTTTCTACTTCTGCATTTAATATCCCATAACTTCATTTAAATATCTCAACAGTGATTTCTGGTAAGCTTTGTAGTATAGCAAGAGTCAGGCTGAAACTTTGAGTGTCAGTTTGAAAGGCTGTAGACTATACTTTATGTACACTGGTATGATGTTTGCTGTGATTCTTTTAATACTTGCCCATCAATCAAATAATGAGTTCATAACATTGATTTTGAATGACTGTAACAGACTGCATTTTAATTTTAGAAATATGTGTTCACATGATGGACACTGAAACAATAAACATACCAACTGTGAATGTTACTTTAGTTACTTTCCTTCCATCACTAGACCCTGGTTGTTCTTAGTATTATTTCTCACTATTCCATGAGTTACTTTATTTTATCTCTGATAAAGAAAGATTCATGTTTTGAAAAAAAAATCAGATTTTCTTTTAGTAGGATAGAGAAGCCCTTAATAATTGTTTTAGGGAAACATCATTTCATGCTTTTTTGAGTTTTAGAAAGCCTTCTCTGTAGGTTTAGAAATTAGTATGGCTGAAAGGTTTATATCTGTCCCTAAAGGACTCTGAAGTATACTAACAATTTTATAGTTGTAGCCAAAGCTTAAGATTCTGTATGTACTGTTCTGAATAGTGCCTCTTTGTGAATAATTGGCTGGAGTGGGCCAAAGGGCAAATGCCTCTAAGAAAGCTGACAAGGGTGCAGTTTCAAAAAGACCCAGTGGGACTCTTTGGAAACATAGTAAGTAGTTATAGAAAAAGATGAGTTTCCAACTTTCTCTTAGCTGTTCAAATGTCTGAAAGGAATACTACTTTAAAGATCACTGGGGCAGTCAACATCATTGGCAAACTTAATTTTCTGAAGCCAAATTCAGGGCAGAAAGTTCAAAGACTAAAATAGATATGCTTATTGCCTGAGCTCTGGTGGAGACTTAAATAATAGATTTTGAATATAAAACTGTCTTGCCTTGCAAGAAAACATTGGGAAATTCTAGGGTTTAAACTTTCAAGTGAGAACACGAAATTGTTCATTTGGTCTGAACTGAAATAAGTGGAAGGTAACACCACCAATAAAAACTTAGTCATGATAAAACTATTTTTATTAATAAGATGAGCAATAACATCCTTAATATACATGTGATATTTTAGTCATTTAACATCATTCATGTTTTTCTAATTTTAGAATTTCTTAAGCATTTCACACAGGTGTGATTTATAATCAGTCTTGCTTTCACTGTTCTAGATGATAGAAAGAAGAGATTTTTATTTGGAATTTCATTTATCTCATTAATGATAAAACATGGCATGTAAGATAGCATGATTAAAGCTTGTACATTTTGGAGGTTGGTTATTGCAAATCTTAGTTTTAAAAAGAGAATTGCATCAAACAGATAAAATGCATGACAATAAAATGCATGACAAAACAAGCTCCCCCTTTTTATAATATGAAAACTTGAGAACACGAGCTCTCTTAACCCAGCAGGAAGAGCTGGGCTCTGCAGACAGACTGTGTCCTCAGTAAGGGACAGGTGCTAAGTACCTTTTCAAAAATAAATACTGACAGCAGACAATCTATGGCAGAGTTTTGTAGTTATTGTACATGATATTGGCATGTGGATCTTCCTACATTTATAGCTTGATAAGACCTTGGGCTATCTTTTCTAGAGAAAAAAAGAAACAGAGTGGATGAGAGGGGACAGGAAGGGAAGGAATGGAAGAGGAAGAGAAGAAGGGAGTGGAGAGAAAAACGGGGTGAGAAGAGAAAACAGTTAACAGAAAGGACAGACTGTGAAAATTTTTTCTCTGACCAGTACTGGGCTCAACCCAAGCAGAGTTATGATTATGCAAAGGGATGTCAATTACTGTCAACATAATAAACAAATAAATACTTTTAAAATAATTCACCAGCTATTCTTATTCCTTTATATTTAGGCATGCTAATTAAGCCTTATTAAATTTAGAAAGTACACTAGTAAAAGAAACAAAAAACAGTATAGCCTGAAAGAGAAACGCTTTATTGTTAAGAGCTTGGACTATTCTTACAGAGGATCTGCAGGGTTTGGTTTCCAGTTCCCACACTGGGTAACTCACAGAGGCCTGTAATCCAAGTTCCTAGAGACTTAGCACCATCTAGCACCCACGCCCTCTTCTTTGGACATCTATACTTATATGCACATACCACAACAGAAAGATACATAATTATAAATAAAATAAGCTATAACCCAATAAGATTTCATATAATAATCTTAACCATAGTGCATAGAATTCCAGTAAGGTTCACAGGAATCATTTCCATGTTATACATTCTTTGAATCATCTTTGGAGCAGCAAATATGCTATGTTTCATTCCCATAGAATAAGTCATAGTTGACATTTTAATAAGAGTTATCCGTAAGTAATCATGACATAATTGAATATTTTCATGATACTGAGAGCTGCATTAAAATAGAACTTCTACAAACACAAGAGAAGTACTCTACTAATACAGTTAAAACTTAAAAAGATAGAGGGGACAAGAATGAGACTTGTAAATTTGGATTTATTTTATTTGTGTGAGTGCTTTGCTTGCATATATATCTCTTCACCATGTGTGTACCTAGTACCCTCAGAAGCCAGAAGAGAGCATCAGATACTCCTGAAACTGAAGTTACCAACAGTTATTATCTATCATGTGGATGTTAGGAATCAAACCCAGATCTTCTGGAAGAACTGAAATTACTTCTACCCATTGAGCAATTTCACCAAACTCAGAAAAGAGATTTTTGGTTCAGTTCTATGTCCTGCAAGGAAATTCTAGCCTGACCATGTAATCTAGGAGGAAGTCTCCCACACTGAAGAAGAAGAAAAGCTCCAGTTGTAAATTCGACTCTATTATTGTAAGTTCTAGGCATATAGATCACTTTAAATTCTGGTCTATGACAGTTGGCATTAATAAATAGCTGGTGATTTAAGCTAACAATTTCTGATAAACTTTGTCAATAGAAAACTATTGAATTAATATGCATAGCCTCTAAAAGAAAACCCCATCCATGATGGAACATATGTACCAGTAATCATTTCAACACATGAAAATTAGACCATTGTTTATGATGTGGTATAGCCATGTCTTCTACTTAACACATCTCTCACGTGATGCACCCTAATTCTACATGATCTGCTTTCCTCTCTAGATGCATTATTTTCTCCCATGGAGCCTGCCCATGATAATGGGTATCCATGGTATCATCTCATCTGCTCAGATTCTCCTCTCTCAGACAACAGTGAAAAATGTCCTTAAAAGATCAACTCTTCCTCAGATAGTGCTACAATAGTAGGTAATACTCTCAGGTGTCTTAGTAAATGATTAAGTCTTGGCCTATCATAAAGAACATGCAGAAAGGAACAGTCTCAAGCCTCACAAGGGATTTTATACTTTCCACTTATTTCTCTTAGGATGGAATATGCTATAATAATAAAACTATATTCAAGAGGTGCTATGGTTCCCCTTGGTTCATTATTAAGCAATAATGCATTCTTTCCTGATAACACAGGCACCATCAAACCATAAACAGTAAAAATTCTTTTGCTCATGTGTTTATGAGGCTCATGTTTCATGACAAAAATCTTTCTCTTAGATACAGTAAGCTGAGAATATATGAATATTAACAAAGTCCAGAAGAAATTATTATTTATATCATTTATTTTGTAAGAAATTATATTGCTTTAACTTAATTTTCCTTTCCTTCTCTTTAATCCCAGCTTCATACAGTCCAGGCTGGGTTTGAACTCACTATGAAGTTAAGAACAATCAAGAATTCCTGATTCTTTAACTCCTCTTCCCATTTTTCATATTAAAGTTATATACTACAAGGCATAGTTAGCCATGCTGAGAATTATAGCTCATGCAATTCAGATATACTTTCTACCAAATGATAGACCATTGTAAACCTTCATTTCATTTCTTTTTTTTTTTTTGACACTATAGCCTGTCTTCTGGTTCTTAAACACTGATTGGAAGTCATGAGACAAGCACTGGGGCTCTGACTTTACTTAAAGGAATTGGATCTTACAAAATTTAGATGTTACTTTAATCTATACTGAACTGTCAGGTTTGCAGATATTCAGGGGCTAAATAAGTTTTCAGAACAATTAAAAAAGAAAACCTTTATAATAAACCTGTCATATTATTTTCTGAAGAAAAATAAAAGGTTTAAATTCTTACATAATGAACAACAACACAATTAAATTCTATTCAGTTCTATATGATTTTTGAAAAGGTAGAACCAATTCTAGCTAGAATAGAATGTGTTGCCAAGCCCATGAGCTTCAGCTAAACTAAACATTATGACTTCAGCATATTTCTAATTAAATATGCAATTAAAAATGTTCACAGCACCCTAAGGCCTCCCATCTTATTTAAATAACTGCTTGTCCTACTTTAAAAAGCAAGTTACGGCATTCTCAGTACTTTTCAAATCCTTTAGATTTTCTACGTGACTTCACTAACAATTCTATCCTTAGTAAAATGAATCTCCTTAGAAATGTAATTACTTCCACATTTAACAAACATAAATTGGATAGCTCTGTATTATTGAACAGGTTATATATGGAACAACAATTAAAGAAATAGAGGCCATAAATTTGAGAGAGATAGAGAGAGGGAGAGAGAGAGAGAGAGAGAGAGAGAGAGAGAGAGCAAGTGAGGTGTATGGGAAGAATCTGAAGAAGAAATGAAATGGGGAAAACAATGCTATTATACATTAATTTAAAATAAGAGATAAAAATCAGTTATTAAAAACAAAATATCCAAAAATATGAATATCCATTTAAAATGTTTTAGAAAATAATATAAACTTGCATTTTATTTAATTTTTTATTTAGACAGCACTGAAATATTATGAAGCCAATAAATATTGAGTCTCTGAGTGTCAGTTCATTGTAGTCTAATAGATATGAGATGGACCATTGTTTGTTTACATAGTTTTAAATACTACTTTTGTGTATCATGCTTCTAAATCTTTATTTTAGTCAGTACACCTTATTATGCAAAAATTCTCATATTGCAGATGATGCCTATGCAAAAGCAAAACTTATGTAATAGATGAAGAGCAACACATGAAAATAATTTAATAGTAAAAGAGCTCTTTGAAACGCACACATGTGTTGTGCCCAACCTCGCCAGCAAGGAAGAACACGACTCAGGATTCTTCTCTCCAGCCATTTTATTCAGGACCTTTGTACAATCTTCTGATTTCTCTCCCCAGGGGGAAGCCCGCTCGTGGCTAAATACCCTCTGGGCCTCCAACCCCAGTTAGCCACGTGGACATCGTGCATAGGTCCTAGGACACGGAAGCAAGCCACCATCCTTGCCTACAATCAAATAAGGAGATGTTTACTCCCCGAGAGCACTAGCCCTCCGGAGGGCTGAAGGCTGAAACCGGTGCCATCTTTAGGGCGCAGTACAATGCAGCTCCCTACACACGTGCACACTGCATACATGTTTTTCTGGTAATTTATGTGTATAATGTGTTCCATTTTATTAAAGAACAAAGAAGCAAAGGAAAGGCAGTCTGACAGGGTCTGACACTTATGGGCTAAGTGCATTAGAAACAATGATGCACCCACAGTAAACAAAAGAAAGAGATACCACATGCAGTAGCCAACCAGGATCATTCTTTGGTTCTACATCTAACCTAATCAAGGAAAATTATTATCACATGTTACATTAAAAGCTAAAGTCTCTGTTGTAGTAAGTGAAACAAGAAAAACTTCAAGGTGACATCACAAGCCAAGAAGAATTTAATAACTAGAATAGACATAGTGGTCATCTGCATTATTGTCAGAAAAGAACAGAAATGTAATAAAGATGAGTCATCAGTAGGTTATATGCACACAAGGAAAGCTAAGGTTATAAACTGTATTGATTTGAAGCTAAAAACTAGAGACAATGTAAAACCAAAGTACTGTGTTAATCACCATTATAATCTTCAAAAGAGACAGATAATATTAAAGAAATGATTTAAAATGTGAGGAAATTTGATAGAAATGACTGTTCATAAGAGTTTCTATAGTAACATACTTTCTATAGCCTTTAGAAATGTGTTTCCCATGGACCTAGGTGTTCCTATCTGAGATATCAACAAATATAATATTTTATAATGAGCATAATGGTAACATAGCACTTGTGAGTCACAAGAAGCTTAGGGGTTAACTCCATCAAGTCAGACTCATTGGATGGATGCATTTTGTAAAACATTATGAAACAATTAGGAAACACTGCCAAAATGTTCATTAAAAAAATACAGCATCTTTAAAACATTAAGTAAATGTAGAAAAGAGAAAAGAAGCATGAGCTTTATAGTGTGAATCAGTTTATGTAAATTTTCCATAAGACAAATGATGTATACATGTAAATTTTATTAAACATTTTGAGTAGATTCCTGTAAGGTAGAATAGGAGTATATAAAAGGCACAAGAGGATTGATGATGAAAATAAATAATTATTGACATGAGCTTAATATTAGGATTAATTACATTCCCAGTGCTGGCCATTAACAGCAAAATGTGCTGAAAACATAGAGTGCAAGTAATATTACTGAACAACTCACATCTACTCAAGGGAAAAAATGGATTTGAGCATTTTATGATTCTATTTCCATATGAACAATGAGATGTTTATTATAAACCTTTCTTGTTTTCTCATTAAGCTTGTATTTCCTCCCAGCTTTATTTATCAACCTTTGTTGTTATTCTAGTTTGATTAACTGAAGGCAAACTGTAAGCATTCATACTTACTCTATAATTCAATCTTTTCACTAATCAAATATGACCTTTTCCAAGTTACAACTTTTTTTCAAGTTTGCTTTTATATTTTTCTTGAATAATATAAAAGTTTTTAAGATTTGTTCTCATTTTTCTTTTTCATCTGTTTCTATGAAATCAAAATTAGATCTATTCAAATAAAAGGAGCACTAATTTACTAAATACATGTAAAGCTAGAAAAAGTATAACAAAATAGATCCTGGGTATATATGTAATATACTAGTGAAAATTTAAATATAATGATTTTAATAGCATTAATTTCTATAAGCAGTGATGTATTATTTTAGGAGAATTGCAATAGCTCAGTTTATAGAGGTACTTACTGCCAATTTGATGACCTACAGTTGAATCCTAAACACAGTTTAAAAGTTGAGTACCATCTTGTTAAAGTTGTCCTCTGACTTCCCCACACATGTCATGATACTCATACACACACATAGCACAGATACAATAAATAAATACCATACAAGCTTAGAATATTATTTTAATAAGAACAATTTAATTATTTTTCTCATATTTAAAAATAGCATTAAGATTTCTGCATTGCATTCAATTATGATGTCTCCCTCTATGTCTCTATCTTTTTCTCTCATCTACTTATCTTTTATATATCTCCCTGTACATTGTGTGTGTGTGTGTGTGTGTGTGTGTGTGTGTGTGAATGTAAATGGCATAAGGAGAAAACAACACTGGTAGCAAGGTTTGTTTAAAACAGGAGAGTACAGTGATAGAAATTCCTGTTTTCATAAAGTGTTAATGTCATTATCAGGTAAACTGCACCACTTCCATAGGACCAATATGGCCTACATGAAATATGTGGCAAATCAACAATCAAAAATACCTCTTTAAGCCAGTACGAGAGGCTTAACTCCATTTTCTTTCCTTGATCACATGGATATCCCTCACTTCTGGTACTTTACTACAATCTCTGTTATAATCTTTAAATAGCTAGTTCCTTTCTCTGTCTGTTTCTGAGAATGATAGACTCCCTCTCTCTCATCTTTACTATGTATAGACATCAGTCATTATTGAGTAAATGTTTACTTTTCTCTAATAAGACTTTATTTATCTAGTGTAATCACATCTAAAGTAATTCTATTTCAAGTAAGATCACACATAGAAGTACTAGAGGTTAGAACTCAACATACACTTTTAGGAAACTTTTCAATACTAAAAAGTATCTATCTCCTACAATTTGAGCTTGCTGTATATGCATGCAATATCTGATTTTCACAGTGATACCACAGTGTAGGATACCAACACTTTTTCCCTTTCTTTCCCTTTTTCTTCTTACTGTAATTTCTGTGAGTAAATAAAAGGACCAGTTTTACTTCAAAGCCAATGTATTTATTATAGGATCAGTCTATATTTTTCTCTGTCTAATCAGTGAAGTAGAAGAAGGTCTCAGATCCTTCAAGTTTCTCCTAATATGAACCTGATTTAGATTCTTAACCTATAATTGGACAGAATCACCCCTGCTCTCTAACTTACATATAATCAAAGTATATATCTAGGAGTTGTAAATTATTTAGTATTGTATGCTTAAATATTGACATAAATTTATTATTTATTTTTAAGTCTGGAATTTGTTCAGCCACTTTGGAATGCAATATGGCAAATTTGCAGAAAATTGAGAATCAATCTCCCCAAGGACCCAGCAATACCACTTCTGGGTGTATACCCTAAAGAGGCACATTCACACTCCAAAGGTATTAGCTCAATTATGTTCATAGCAGCATTATTTGTAATAGCTAGAACCTGGAAACAACCTAGATGTCCCTCAACTGGAGAATGGATTAACAAACTGTGGTACATCTACACAATGGAATACTACTCAGCAGTAAGAAAAAATGATATCCTAAAATTCGCAGGCAAATGGATGGATTTGGAGAATATCCTCCTGAGCAAAGTATCACAAACTCAGAGAGATAAGCAGAGGATGTACTCACTCACTAGTGGTCTCTAAACAAACAAACAAACAAGAAAAAAGCCAAGCATGCCCAAGCTGCAAACCACAACCACTGAACAGCTTGGAATCAGAAACACCCTGGACTGACTCATCGAATCCCACTCCATCTATAGGACCACCTGACTCACTCTTGAGGGAGGGGGAACAAAACTGGATTTGGCTAGGAGTGGAGACTGATCTAAGCATTATTGGGTCAGTGGGACCATGGGACTGTCTGCTGCCTGCCCAGGGAGGGGATGGGGAGTTGTGGAGAAGAAAAAATGACCTGATGTGGCGGGAGGGGAAAGGGACCTTGAAAAGGATATACAGGGATGAAAAAAAAATTCAGAGGGAAAGCTGAACACAAAGTAAATATATGTGTAGCAATCTTATTTGCATTATCACCCTTGATAAGCCATGCTTATGATTATTATCTTCTTCATAGTTACTGTTATCTTACCAGCATTTTAAATTCATTTTACTGTTTTTCTTGATAAATACAAAATAAAGAAGGAAAAAAGAAATTGCTTATTCTTTTAGGAATATATTTTATATTTCTCTTGCATACAATAAAGCATTCTTTGCTTTGTAGTAGAATGGTGATATATAAATTAGTCATATTGATACATACAGATAGTAACTGTTTCTCATACTCAAAGCTCAATATCACATATAGATTTTATGCCTTAACCATATGAGATGGTCACTGAATAATTTATTCACTGGAGACAGAATGGGATACAGGACTGAGAAGTCGATGTACAAGTTGCACTATATGTTGTTAAGTTAAGTGTGTATTTCTGAACTGGATAAGGAACTCTACATATGTGCTTACATAGAGAGGAATGGAGGTTTCAAAAGTCCACCTTAAAAAGAAAGAATTCCATAACTACCAAGCAAGCAGATGTGTCATAAGAAATGAGAGAGATTTAAAAAGCCCCATGCATCAACTTTCCTAAAGCCAGATAGTCTCCAGTACCCATTGCTAAAATTGAATACCTACCTGAAACCATAGTGAAACAGCATTTGGAAAAGGGTTGCATTATTTAAAATATAAAATGTAACCCAGTTGTGTGAACATATCTGGATGTTCCCATTGAATATATCACAGTCTAGAAATATTATTGAGTAATAGATTAAATAATTGTGAGGAAATAATAGAAGCATAGACAGGAGAAGACAGACTGGTCGATCCAATGCTTTCCAATGATCAGAGTTATTTTAAAATTAAGTTGCGTTACCCTGGCATGTTGGCTCATGCCTTTGAGCCCATCACTTGGAAGGCAGAGGCAGACAGATACCTAACTCAAGGCCTTCCTGGTCTATAGATAGCTAGGTGTTCAAGGCTATCCTGGTCTACAAAGTGAATTCCAGGACAGCCAAGACTGTTACATAGAGAAACTCTGTCTCATAATATATGTTTTCAAATTTTAAATAGCTTAATTTTTAGTGTAAATGTTTACAAAGTTTCTATAAAATATAGTTCTGATAGCTTTGTATTAGAAATAGAAATGAGAAAAAAAAGACATGATAAAGATCTTAAAGTACTTCTCTCATTTGTGATCCCTGCCTTTTTATTATAGAAACTTTGATGAGAACTGTTTGGTACTCTGAAAATGGTTTGCAGTCCATCCTTTAGACACTTACACATAATGCCTGCATGTTCTGATAGAAGAAAGGGAAAATGATGAGGAATATAAATCTTGTAAGTTGTTTTGGAAACTTATTTCAACATGACATTTCTAATTGTTTAATTTATACATTGCAATCTTCAGAACATTGTATTTTATTAAAATGATCTACCGCTTTCAAATTACATTTTTAAAAAGTAAAACTCACTGGGCTAGCAGATTAAAATTCTAAAAGAAAGAAGCATTTTTTTTGCAATTAGATGTTATTTTACACCTAGTTTTGCCGTATATCCAGATCAATTTCTGTGAACTATGCATGGTTATAGTGTTGTTTCTCAGTAGGAATTTAAATGTTTCCATTATGTTGCTCACATAAATAGCTTAGTCCATTAATCTTTAAAAGCAATGAAAATACATAAATTGGCTGTTAGATTGTGATATTATGCTCTTACATTTCTCTCTGGCATTTCGCTATACAATACAAAACTATAAAGAGGAACATACGCTACTGTTGCACAGAAGTGACTGTATCTTTTCCCTTGAAAGAAATATATTAATCTGATTTGTTGCAATAAATTATTAATTAGTGAACTTTTACACCATCACCAGGAAATTATATTTTTATGGAAATTATTATATTTTAATATAGAATCATTTCAGAAAACATTATACCTACTATTGTGAAAGTTCATTTTTACTTCTTCATGAATATTAACTCTTAAGAAAAATTATTTTTTATAAAATGCTGAGTGTCATAAGGCTATAAAGCTGGCTATATAGACGTGACTAAGATATAATTATTAAAGTTAGTGCAGCAACAATATGAATTTGTTACCAGGGAAATGGTCCTTCACTGAAAAAAGCATTTAGTCTGGGAGCAATGGTATAAATAAAATTTTACCAAAACAAAGCATGTACTTCAAGGGCAATAACAGTTGCTGATCTGGATTTTCAGTGGTAGAACAAGTTTCTTTTTATAATGTTCCTCTCTCACATGATGACATTACTAAATTACCCTGCTTGGGTATTACTTTCCTTTATTCCTACTTTAGTTTGTATGCCCTGAGATAAAGAAGTAATTTTTTTCTTTTCTGCCTACAAAGATATTCATTGGTAGTTATCTGGAGTGATTGCAAAAATGCCCTGACACCATAATTTGGATAGAGAAGAAAAGTATACCTACAACTTCTTCAAGTATATACAATCAAAAGGGACTATTTCAACTATTATGTCTCAGAGATACCAATCAATATACAGTGATAACTTCCATCATTATCTCACTGCTAATTCCTTGACTCCCTAGTCATAATATATCTAATCATAAAGAAATAGATGCAGAAATTACTGTCATGCCACCTACTGAGGTAGAACTTGCTAGCTAATATAAAAACATGGCAGTCATGAAAATACCTAGATTATAGATTAGTAGTAATCAAATAAATTACATGAGATCTTGAAAATAATTCTCATTTGATATTCTGCACATAGCCAGTTTATGAATCCTTAGAATCATAATAATGTTTGAATCACATCATTAAGAAGATAATATCTGTGATAATTTGAGATTAGTGGTTCAAAACACACTGCTTTAAAATTCAGAGTACCTAAACTTGGGAAATTCGTTCAAACTTACTAATAGAAAAGCAGTTCGATAATCCTATCAGTCTATTCTCTCCATTTCAAGATTTTTTTAAGAGCAATAATGCAATCTTTTAATTCAACTTTTTTTGATAATATAAATTACTTCTAGAAAGAAAAATCTTCAATATTATGAAGGTCGCTTGTAATAAACCAACAGCAAACATACTGAGTTCATGAAAGACCTGGAAGCTATAAGGATGCTGACTTGCTGACTTCCTTTCTTTGTTTGTTTGTTGGTTGATTGGTTGGTTTTTTATAATGAATAAAGTCACATTTTCTATCTGTGCATATCCTTATTAAAGGTCTCTTCACTCTCCCACCCCCTCCAGTCACACTCTCTTCTTCAAATATCCCCATCTCCTCCCCAGTAAGGGCAGGAGGTCCCAAGGTCCCAATATTGCTCATTTCAGCATTCACTCCTGGCAGATAAAGTTTTCTTACACCAACGTCAAGACTGAGTCAGGTGTTCCTGTAGAGGGAGTGACATCCAAGTAGCCAGTCCAAAGTGTTTCAGATCCCAAGCTGTTCAGTAGCTGTGGTTTTCAGCTTGGATATGCTTTGCTTTTTTTCTTTATTGTTTACAGTCCACTAATGAATGAGTACATCCCTTGCTTTTCTTTCTGGGTTTGAGATACCTCACTCAGGAGGATATTCTTCAAATCCATCCATTTGCCCCCAAATTTTGGGATATCATTTTTTCTTACTACTGATTAGTACTACATTGTTTAGATGTACAACAGTTTGCTAATCCATTCTTCGGTTGAGGGGCATTTAGGTTGTTTCCAGGTTCTTGCTATGAACATAGTTGAGCTAATGCATTTGGAGTGCGAATGTGTATCTTTAGGTTATACGCCCAGAAGAGGTATTGCTGGATCCTTGGAGAGATTGATTCCAAGTATTCTGAGAAACACCATACTGCATTCCAGAGTGGCTGAACAAGCTGACACACCCACCAACAATGGAGGAGTGTTCCCCTTGCTCTGCAACCTATCCAGCATACGCTGTCATCTGTGTCTTTTATCTTATCCAATTCTTAGAATATTCATTGAAAAACAAAGTCTAATAAGTGTTTTCTTCTCCATCATTTTTTTGCAAGATAATATACAAAAATAAATATTTTTAAAAATTTTATTTCTTTAGGTCACTTACTTAGTGATTAAATTTTCTTCTATAAAGCAATGTTAAGATATGTTTATTTGTTTTGCTAGATTTAACCACTCCCCTGCATAGGAATTCAAAACACACAGATGCACCCTGATTAAAAAGTATTTATCAAATATCTTTGGTTATATAATAGCTGATTTAAAAGATTTAGTTATAACTTAAAATTGAATTTAGTTATTCAGTCATGGAAATAGCATCAACTATGTATTTCTTATATTCAAGGTATAGATGGTTTTCTGTAATTTTTAATGCTTAATATAATTGTCAGCAATCTCAAAACACACATAAACATCATCATCATCGTCATAGCAATACAATTACCACAACACAGATGTATGTAGAAAAAATATCTCTGTTTGAGAATCACTGTGCTAATGTGTAGGTGGAGTTATGCATTGGGACTGCAATCAGCTCTTTTCTGCCAGCCACTTTACAAATATTTATATATAAAGTTCACGTATAAACTCAGCCAATAGCTTAGACCTAAGCCTGTTACTGGCTAACTCTTACATTTTAATTTAACCCATTTCTATCAATCTACATATTGTCATATGGCTCCTGGCTCTATTTGTATCCAGCATGTCTTGCTCCCTCTGTGTTTTCTGGTGGCTCCTCAGACTCTACCCTCATTCTTCAAAGCATTCTTTTAGTCTAGTTCTTCCAGCTCCAACCAAAATCTGCACAGTGTGATAGGCCAGCCAGTTCTTCATTAACTAATGAGAGTAATACATACTTATGGTGAGCAAAGATTATACACAAAACAAAAAAATAGATATCAACTTGCAAAAGGAAATTGAAGAATTACATTGCACAGGATACAACATTTGAAGAAATTAAATAGTGACTAGAGCATGAGTAACAATATTTTCACCTCTTGTAGCAAAAATATGTGATTGGCTTTTGAATAAAAGAATAAAATAAATTATGCCTAGATACATACAAAATTTATAAATTTCTTTCAAGTATGTATACATATAAATATGTGTGTGATTATCTGTACAATAAAGTTAAGACTGATGCAGTCATGCTTTTTGATGATAGCACTGTTGTATTGTCACCTTAGATTGCTACCTGGCACACATACCCTACTGCCATGGCTGATTTTTTTAACATAGTTTCTGATGATTTATGGAATAATATGATGAAGCATCACTATTATTTTTTACATCAAGAAAACATATTTACTCAGAATCTTGGAAAGGATGCATCCTATTCACAATTACTATGCCTACACAGAGAGAACATGCTCTGCTAGTAGTCACAACCTGCCAGATAAAAACAAACTACTATTTTGTCTGAGAAATCTCCATCTGTTTATCTATCCACTTCTCCATTTTCATTAATTGCTTTTTAAGGGCAACAAAAGACTTGGGTTTTATAAACATCATTATTTCAGGTACTAAAGACATGTCAATACACTAATCAACTTTCTGCTTCCTCACAAAATTTGTTCTTATGACAAACAGACTAGCAAAAGGAAGAAAAACCTTTTTGATAAGTCATCCTCTTAACAACCTTCTTTGTTTGTGACCCTACCCTGTAACAACTGAGCCATCTCTCCTGCTCAATGTTTTTCTTAAAAGTTTTCATCGCATCACTTTTGCTTAAGGCAATTGGACAAAGAAGATGACCATTATGAGATTTCACCTGGGAACAAAATTTCCTTGAATAAAATCAAGTTCTGATACTAAGGAAGCCTGGATAATGAATATTTAGAAAAATACCTGTCATCTGAGTCACTAGAGTGTCAGACTTGAGACTCCCATACCACAGAAGGGATTACTTCTTTCTAATCTCAGCCTGCCAGCAATGTTTGAGACATATTAAAAGTTCTAAACCACTAGAAACCATGAACAAATAAATGAATGAGGTTTTCTATTAAACAGACGGTAGTTACTTCCCTGGTGTCTGAAACATGGAACTATCCTCAGGCAAATAGTCTAAGTCAGAGTCTAATTTAAATAATGCAAAAGCCCGTGGCCTTTAGTAAGTCCTCAAGGATAGATAATGCAAAGTCTTTTATAAGGATGTTAAAATACACTATAATCTGCAGGCTAATATGAAGTCAATCCACGAGACAATTCTGTATCATGTGACAGTTACAAGCAAATTGCTCTGGGAATTCTTACAGAAAGGGAATACCTTCCAAAAGCCAGACATTAAACCATAAATTGCCAAATTATACTCCTACTAATTAAACACCTAACTGTTAAGTTAATACTGTATGTCCTTTCTCTTTGAAGTGTAATATGCTATCAATTGCACAAGTTGTACATAATTTAACAGATGCACAAAGTGCTATCATCACAGATCCAAGTTCATGAAATAATATCATTATGTTTTAGCTGGCAAGGCAAACATTTTGAACATGTTCTAAAAGAGGAGATCCTGATTTCCTGAAGGTGTTGATATATATATGTATATATATATAAAAGTTTTTCATGGTTATATCTACAAGAAAATAAAAGAAATAAAATCATCTGAAAAATACTGTTATAGATCCCATAAATCCTGATCTCTCTTCTGCTGCATACATTCTTCTTGTAGCTGTTCAACAACAGTATTTATTCTATGACAGCTTCTCTGCTCCCATGTTGAACCTTGGCATACTTACCATGGCATAACAGTAAGCAATAAAATACCTCTGTGCATAAATTACCAATTGGTGAAAATTTGTTTTAAAAGTTCAAATATAATAAATTAATTTCCCTATATTATCTTTGGTACTCAAATAGGAATATGATTAAAATATGCTAAGATACATGTCAATATGGAAAATAAGTTGCGGTTCGTGGAGCCAATGTGTCTATCAGCAACAATATCTTGTCAATTATATTTATTCAAAGAAGTTCTTGTCAACTGTACAGCACAATGTTGATACCTTGCCTTGATATTTATTATGATCCAACAAAATAATTGAGATTGTATATGACAGTCATTTTGGAAATTTAGTATGCATAGAATTATGTAAATTGATTATAAATAGTGATGCTTGAAAGGCATTCTCTATGAAGTTATGATACACTAGGTTATAAAATTTCAAATTTCATTTTTCATAAACAACTAATTGAAATTCATTATGTAAACATTTATGAAAACTGACATATAAAAATGAAAACATGTTTCTCTTTATTTTAATAATTTTATTTTCCCAATTTATATTTTTATTATCCATTTATTTATCAACATCTATTACTATATAAAAGGCAAGAATAGTTATTTTTATTATTTAATATGCCTACATAAGAAGAAACTAACTACAACTATTGTCCAATTTGTAGCGTGTTTATCAAATTTCTCCCTTTAAGATATCCTCAATGCCATATCTTTTTAAAGAAATTTCAATATAAATATTTTCATGTATTCTTTGCTAAGAAAAAGTACCTACTAAAAACATTTTAAAGTTTAAAAGCATTTGAAATCTACATGCTTATGCTTGAAATCTTAGCACGTGAAGGCAGAAATATCAAGAGTTCAAGATTTCCTCAGTTACTTGTACTTTGAGACTAGCCTGAGCTTTAAAAGAACTTGTGTCAAAACCAAAATAAATAAATAAATGTAAGTAGTTTTGATACTAGTCATCTGAAAAGCTTATACTATGTTAAATACAGAAACAGAAAATATTCAGCAAATTCTAGAAATGAGAACCAGCCAAAATCATTGAGAGTATTTGTGCACACACTTATTTATTTTTAAATACATAAATTGACCTCATTGATTGAATGTTTTAATAAATATTAATATTGCAGAAGGAATATTTTCAAAAATAATTTAACTTAATATTTGGTCCTGAACTGATATCCATGCAAGTTTTAATGGGTAGGAAGACTGCGAACATTTAGCAACATACACAGCTTTATATATTTGACAGTTTGGCTGGATGCATTTCTTTCAAGTCAATTATATTATCACAAGGCTGCGTGTTTACAAAATGAAAAGAGAACCTCTAACCTCTCAAATTTGTTATGAGACTCTTCAGGAGACTTTTGCTATTGACTCTGAACCCTGGGGAATTTGGAGAATTTAAGAGACATCATCTTCCTCCTGGTGTCTGTTGACACCAAACAACTCAGCCATAGGTGGGCTCTTAAGGTCAAAGCCTGGGGAGAGATCAATAAAAGTTGCCAACAAATCTCATGCTGTTTTCACAAAGAATTCACAAGGTGAATAAAAAGACAATGTGCATTTCAACCATGGATTTCTGTGTTAGGACTTATTTCCAAAGACAAGGCATATTTCAAAATCTAAAACTGAGAAAATCTTCATAGAAATGTCAGTTTTTGAGGCACATTTATGAGTGAGAGTTGTTAATTTTTTACTACTATGTGTTTCACTTATATAATTTGAGAATTTTAATGTAAGAATATCATAAAATCATCATTATAATTAGAGTAGCCAATGTAACTGTAACCTAATGAAATTTCCTTATGTCCTTTTAAATGTATGTACATAGATTTGTTTGTATTAAAAAAATTTCACATGACATCTCTCTCAGTACCTTAAGCAGCTATTGTATCTACATTTACCAGTCTTTGTAATATGAAGGATCTCCTGAGAAGGCATGACAAACTTTTGTAAAGTTTATCATTGTTAGTGAAATAGGTTTCTTGCATTGTGCAGAAAGATGGATCCTATTTTTGCATCCATTCTGTTAATCTGTGTCTTTTTATCCAGTAATTGAGTACATTGATACTGAGAGTTATCAATGACTGATGGTTGTTAAGTCCTGTTATTTTGATAGAGGGTAAGAGAGGAAGGGAAAAGAGAGAGAGAGAGAGAGATACAGAGACAAAGACAGAGAACATGCATTTTTGTGTCTTTCTACTTTTGGTTTTGCTTGTGTAAGAGATTATTTATTAATTGTGTTTTCTTTTTTAAATTTATTTTGTATTTATCAAAAAAAGCAGTAAAATGAATTTAAAATGCTGAAAAGTTAACAATAACTATAAAGAGGATAAAAATCATAAGCATGACTTATCAAGGGTGATAATGCAAATAAGATTGCTACACATATATTTACTTTGTGTTCAGCTTTCCCTCTGAATTTTTTTTTTTCATTCTTGTATATCCTTATTCAAGGTCCCTTCCCCCTCCCACCACATCAGGTCATTTTTCTTCTCCTCAACTCCCCATCCCCTCCCTGGGCAGGGAGTAGAAAGACAATTCTATGGTCCCACTGACCCAATAATGTTTGGATCAGTCTCCACTCCTGGCCAAATCCAGTTTTGTCCATCATCCCTCAAGAGTGAGTCAGATATTCCTATAGTTGGAGTGGGGTCCGAAGGGTCAGTCCAGGGTGTTGCTGATCCCAAGCTGTTCAGTGGTTGTGGTTTGCAGCTTGGGCATGTTTGGCTTTTTTTTTCTTGTTTGTTTGTTTAGAGACCACTAAGGAGTGAGTACATCCCCTGCTTATCTTTCTGAGATTGTTATACCTCACTCAGGAGGATATTCTCCAAATCCATCCATTTGCCTGCAAATTTTAGGATATCATTTTTTCTTACTGCTGAGTAGTATTCCATTGTGTAGATGTACCACAGTTTGTTAAACCATTCTTCAGTTGAGGGACATCTAGGTTATTTCCAGGTTCTTGCTATTACAAATAATGCTGCTATGAACATAGTTGAGCTAATACTTTTGGAGTGTGAATGTGCCTCTTTAGGGTATACACCCAAAAGTGGTATTGCTGGATCCTTGGGGAGACTGATTCTCAATTTTCTGCGAAATTGCCATATTGCATTCCAAAGTGGCTGAACAAGCTTACACTCCCACTAACGATGGAGGAGTGTTCCCCTTGTTCCACATCCTCTCCAACATAGGCTATCATCTGTGCCTTTTATCTTAGCCACTCTAATAGGTATTAGGTGGTATCTCAAAGTTGTTTTGATTTGCATTTCTCTGATGGTTAAAGATGAAAAGCACTTTTTCAGGTGCCTTTCAGCCATTCTTAGTTCATCTGCTGAGAATTCCCTTTAAGGATCTGTAACCCATTTTTTGATAGGGTTATTTAAGCTTTTGGGCTCTAAATTCTTGAGCTCTTATATACCTTAGAGATCAGTCTTCTATCACTTGTAGGGTTGGTGAAAATCTTTTCCCATTCTGTAGGCTGTCATTTTATCCTATTGACAGTGTCTTTGGCTTTGCAGAAGCTTCCCAGCTTTAGGAGATCCCACTTATTGATTGTTGGTCTTAGTGTCTGTGCTACTGGTGTTATATTTAGGAAGTGGTCGCCTGTGCCAATTTGTAGAAGTGTATTTCCCAATTTCTTTTCTATTAAGTTCAAAGTGGTTGGGTTTAAGTTGAGGTCTTTGATCCACTTCGATTTGAGTTTTGTGCAGGGTGACAGGCTTGGATCTATTTGCATTTTTCTGCACACTTCCATCCAGCTGTGCCAACACCATTTGTTAAATATACTATCTTTTTTCCATTGAATGTTTTGGGCCTCTTTGTCAAAGATCAGGTGTTCATAGGTTTTTGGGTTAATGTCTGGATCCTCAACTCTATTCCACTGGTCCACAAGTCTGTTTTTATGCCAGTACCAGGCTGTTTTTATTACTGTAGCTCTATAGTATATCTTGAAGTCAGGGATGGTGATACCTCCTGAGGTTCTTTGTTGAGTAAAATTGTTTTGGCAATCTTGGCTTTCCTGTTATTCCAAATGAAATTGAGTATTGTTCTTTCAAGGTCCAAAAAATATTGTGTTGGGATTTTGATGGGCAGTGCATTGAATCTGTAGATTGCCTTTGGTAGAATTGCCATTTTTACTATGTTGATCCTGCCAATCCAGGAACATGGGAGAGCTTACCATTTTCTGATATCCACTTCAATTTCTTTCTTCAGTGTTTTAAAACTTTTGTCAAATAGGTCTGTTACTTCTTTGGTTATAGTTCCTCCAAGGTATTTAATACTATTAGCCGCTATTATGAAGGGTAATGTTTCCCTTATTTCTTTTTCAGCTCTTCTATCTTTAGTGTATAGAAGGGCTACTGATTTCTTTGAGTTAATCTTGTATCCTGTTACATTGCTGAAGGTGTTTATCAGCTGTAGCAGTTCCTTGGAAGAATTTTGTGGGTCACTTATGAATATAATCATATCATCTGCAAATAGAGATAGCTTCACTTCTCCTTTTCCAATTTGTATGCCCTTAATCTCTTTTTGTTCCCTTATTGCTTTAGCTAAAACTTGGAGAACTATATTGAATAGATAAGGGGAGAAAGGACATCCTTGTCTAGTTCCTGACTTTAGTGGGATTGCTTTGAGTTTTTCTCCATTAAGTTTGATACTGGGTGTCAGCTTCTTGTAAATCGCCTTTATTATATTTAGGTATTCTCTCTGTATTCCTGATCTCTCCAGGGCTTTAATCATAAAGGAGTGTTGGATTTTGTCAAAGGCTTTTTCCGCATCTAAGGATATGATCATGTGGTTTTGTTCCTTTAGTTTGTTTATATGATGGATAACATTTACAGTTTTTCGTATGTTAAACCAGCCCTGCATTTCTGGGATGAAGCCTACTTAGTCGTGGTGGATGATGTCTTTTATACATTGTTATATACGATTTGCCAAGATTTTGTTGAGAATTTTCGCATCAATATTCATGAGTGAAATTGGTCTGTTATTCTCCTTCTTTGTTGTGTCTTTGAGTGGCTTGGGTATTAGGGTGATTGTGGCCTCATAAAAGGAATTTGGCTATATTCCTTCAGTTTCCACTGTGTGAAATATTTTGAGGAGTAAAGGTAGTAATTCTTCTTTGAATTTCTGGTGAATTCAGCACTGAAACCATCTGGGCCAGGGCTTTTATTTTTGGGGAGGTTTTTAATGACAGCTTCAATTTCCTTAAGGGTTATAGGCCTGTTTAGGAAATTAATCTGATCTTCATTTAATTTTGGTAGATAGCACCTGTCCAGAAAGCTGTCCATTTCTTCTAGGTTTTCCATTTTTGTGGAATACAGATTTTCAAAATATGATCTGATAATTCTCTGTATTTCCTGGGGGTCTATTGTTATGTCCCCCTTTTCATTTCTGATTTTGTTGATTTGAACACTCTCTCTGTTTTTTGATTACTTTTTCTAAGGGCTTATCTATCTTGTTAACTTTTTCCAAGAACCAACTCTTAGATTCGTTGATTCTTTATATTGTTATTTTTGTTTCAATTGTATTGATTTCAGCTCTAAGTTTGATTATTTCCTGCCATCTACTCCTTCTAGGTGAGTTTGCTTCTAATTGTTCTAAGGCTTTCAGCTGCGCTGTTAGGTCTCTAGTGTGGGATTCCTCAAGGTTTTTCATATAGGCATCTAGCGCTATGAATTTTCCTCTTAAGACTGCTTTCATTGTGTCCCACAAGTTTGGATATGTTGTAGATTCATTTTCATTGTATTCTAGGAAGACTTTGATTTCTTTCTTAATTTCTTCCTTGACCTAGAGATGGTTCAGCTGATTGATGCTTAGTTTCCATGAATTGGTAGGCTTTCTTTGGGTTTTGATGTTGTTGAACTCTAACTTTAGGACCTGGTGGTCCAATATGTTAAAAGGGATTATTTCCATTTTTTTGTATCTGCTGATATTTGCTTTATGACCAATTATGTGGTCAGTTGTGGGGAAAGTTCCATGAGGAGCTGAGAAATATATATATTCCTTTGCCTTTGGGTGGAAGGTTCTGTAGATATCTATGAAATCCATTTGCATCATAACCTTGTTTAGACTCATTTCTCTGTTGAGGCTCTGTCTGGTTGATCTATCGAGGGTGTAAGAATTGATGTGGGATTTGAGCTTCAGCAGTGTTTCTTTTACATATGTAGGTGCCCCTATATTAGGGGCATAAATATTTAAGATTGAAATTTCCTCTTGACCAATATTTCTTGTGATGAATAAGTTGTGACCATCTTGGTCCCTTTTAATTGCTTGAGCTTAAAGTCTACTTTGTTAGATATTAAGATTGCAACCCCTGCTTGTTTCTTAGGACCGTTTTACTGGAAAATCTTTTTCCAATCCTTCATTCTAAGCCTGTGTCTGTCTTTGCAGTTGAGGTGTGTTTCTTGTAGGCAACAGAAGGATGGCTTCTGTTGTTGTATCCATCTTATTAGTGTGTGACGTTTTATAGGAGAGTTGAGACCATTGATATTAAGGGAAATTAGTGACCATTGATTCATATTTCCTGCCATTTTTGGTGGCAAGTTGTTTGTGTTTCCTTTCTCTAGGGTATTCTTCTGTGGACTTATTGATGGTTTGTGGTTTCATGGGTGTATCTGGTGTCCTTATGTTGGAATTTTCCCTCTAATACTCTCTGTAGTGCTGGATTGGTAGATAGATATTCTTTCAGTCTGACTTTGTCCTGAAATACCTGGTTTACTCCATCTATGGTGATTGATAATTTTGCAGGTTATAGTATTCTAGTTTGGCAGCCATGGTATTTTAGCGTCTGTATAACTTCTGACCAAACCCTTCTAGCTTTCATCATTTCCATTGAATAGTCAGGTGTTATTCTGATGGGTCTGCCTTTATATGTGTGTTGGCCCTTTTCTTTTGCAGCTCTTAAAATTTTTTCTTTCTTCTGTATATTTTGTGGCTCGATTATAATGTGGTGTGCTGACTTTTTTGGGGGATCATATCTATTTGGTCTTCTGTAAGCTTCTTGTATCTTTATAGGCATTTCTTTCTTCAGGTTAGGAAAGTTTTCTATCGCGGTAAAAACCCACCCTAAGATATGTTTTAAACAGGGTTTATTTGGTGAAAATAGCTTACAAAACAGAGCCGGTTTTAGGAGAAGATGACAGGATGAGGTTGCAGCAAGCTGGAGCCTTTTTAAGGAAGATTCTTCATCTCCACGCCGTACGTCCAAACTCCCGGGCAGCTGGAGCGAACTGCACACTTGGTCGGGGAACTCTCGTGAGAGAATGACGACTTCCTGTCCTGGTCCCCTCCCTCGAAGGTCTACTTCTGGAATCCTTTTCAGTTAACCACGCCCAGCTCGTCTCCATTCCTATGACGTGATCGTTCACATATACAGTTCCTGATTTCCCACTACATCTCCCCGTTTTGTCTAAATAGGAAGGTTCTAAACTAGGTATAAAACTACATACTATAGGGATCATCATAAGACAGTGTCTGGGAAAGAGAAAGGTACTAACATAAGTGAGG